>JAADVQ010000056.1:0-52985 GCA_023335835.1 Elongisporangium senticosum | reverse complement strand
TGTTGGATGGTTGTGTCTTCGCCATCTGAGCTTATTGAGTGCTGATCCATTTCAAAAATGAGGATGTTTATTAGAACTTTTGTATGGTTAGACTGCCTGAGGTGTGGTGGAAAATTCGCATCCATAGCACATTCCACAGCTCCTGCACGGGGATTGGGTGATAAGTAGTTGGAGTATGTTCCCTTTGTTCACTCATATGATTGGCTACTCATGCCGTCTCTTCAACTTGCGGTAGGTATAAACCCGACTCGTTGTATATTCACTTGGGAATACTCCCATTTTACTCTCACCGTATTGGTTAGTTCTGCTCAACTTGCGTTAAGTGCGCAAGGTGTGCGTTTGTGCAGATTACTGTACATACACAGCTGAGTAACTATACCGTGTGCACATCTCCTGTGAATTTTACCAGGTGGCTCCGTATTTTACGAAAATGGCGCATTTTTTTATTTGTTGTTGAAATAGTGTATTTTTTATTTACGTTTGATATTGGGGTATTTTTTTATTGTCCCTCTACTAAAACTCAGCAGAACGAATTCGTTCCGACCACTCACAGTTTTCGATCAGTTGACCATGCGGTGACCCTAGGTTTTGTGATGGGCGCTTTTGGGAAATTGTATTGCCGAAATTGGACCAATTTAAAATTGAATTGGATCTATCGAAATGCAAGAATAAAAATTCAATTACAGTAGTCCAATGGTACTTCTTGCGGATATTAATTGTGTAAGGCAGTTATAGTCAAATTTTATTAGCCAATCAAAAACCCTTTTTGTCCAAATACAGCCAATCAAACAATATCAGTAGTTTGACTCTCCCCCAGCCGCTATTTTCCGTAAAAAGCCGAAAAAGTATATTTTTGATTATAATGAACTCACTATAGTTTACAATCTCTCATATATTACGCTAAAGGGTCGCTGTGGCACATATGAGTTTTTTTTTGCGGAAGCAATGAAGCGCGGGGGGAAGATGTCAAAGCCACAGGTGATGCAGCGCCAAGGAAAACTATCAAAGCCACAGGGGACCCATGGACAAGAGCGAGCTGCAGCCAGTCTCTTCGAGGTGTTTATGGAGAAGCAGAATCTTTCCTGGCCCAATATCACAGCATTATGGGCTAATATGGCCGAAGCGATAGTGAATGGCGAGCCACTTCCTTCTGAATCGCCGTACTCTCTGCTCGGAGATTTTGGCATTTTCATGTTCAACCAAGGGAGCAAGGAACAGCGAAATGGTATTATCAGTGGGCACGGCAGGCAATTACTTGGCTCAAGTCAAGTGCATGCTGAATGAAAAGTTTGGCGCTTTACAAGAATCACGATGCAAGCAAATAAGCTCTCAGATGATAAAGGTTTTCAAAGAGAGAAGGCTCAGGCTTCGAATTGACCAGAGGAAAGCACCAGCTGCCTCCATGGATGATATGATTGAAATGAACAGCATGTTGTATGCGAAAGGCTATTGTGAAGGTCTACAAGTCATGTCAATGCTGACTGTACAGTGGCACATGCTTGGCCGTGCCATTGATTGCTGCTGGCTTCAGAAACAGCAAATTCAGATGGTGTGTGGTGGTGAATTGTTCATTTCTTTTACGAGATTAAAAATCGAATTGCTGCAAGGAATTTCATTGTATGAACACGCTACCGAATGGGAGCTCTGTCCCATTCAAGCCATTGCTACAGTTATAGTTACGACCGACTGTCCATTCCCGCTGCTGTTTAACCTTTTGCCCATAAATGACTTTCAATCGGAGTGTGTGTACGGCGAGGCCGTCGGGTATCAAGAGGCGTCAATTTCTGGTGCAGTGGATGAGACAGCAATCGACGATGATGAAGCCAACACGGGTGGATCTGGTCTTCGAGTTTGTGGAAAGTCTAGAGCGCGGTCTTCGGCAGCTCAGTTTACAAACAGATGGCCTCGTAGACTTTACAAAGAATATGAGTCTCAGCGCTCAGCCCGCTCATTAGAATTTGTCCACGTATCATTGACTATGGGGCTTTAATCTCATTCAATCAGAAGAGGCGCGGCTCAGTATGTCAATTCGTGTCACAAAATACCAATCCAGTGGCTTTGTACCCGAGGCCTTTGGATGATGGACGCGTTGTGTAAAGCGTTTGCGTATGTTGGAACTACAATACAAGATGACCAAAACGTTGCGAAGCGTTTGTCAGCATATGATCCTGAAGAAGAAATTCGCAGAGTGTCTCTTTTTCAGTTGCAGGGTGCACTTACGCAAGACGAGCAGGGTGCTCTTCAACGATGTCAAAAGGAGCTGCTCGACTCTAGTCTTGGATTATATGGCACGATGAACAAATGCAGCGTAAGTGACAAAGTTGCCAATGAATTGTTCCGTGCGGTTTTGAAAAATTATGAAACGATGGAGAGCGCAGCAGCAGATGGAAATACGTACATTGCAAGGGTTCTATCCGCGTGTGAGAGAAGCAGCTGTAGTGTAGATGTCGTGCTTAAAGCTGGTCGGTTGTTGGCTTCTCCTAGGAAATCTGCTGAAAATAAAACTACAGCGTCAGACCAGAATCACCTTAATCGCCTTGAGAAAAAATTCGACATCTTGCAACAAACCATTGTGAACGTCCACCACGAGCTGCGGCGAAAGAATAATGACGAGACTGGACCGCCAACGTGCACTAGAACTTCTGAAGCTTAGCGCCATGCCGTGCTGAACTCATTCAGTAAGATATCAATCGCCGGTCTGGTCTTTCAATGGTAAATAGCTGAGCTCTGGACCCTACAGAGAAAAACAAAGAAAGAACAAACAAACTTTAGTAGCATCGCTCAATCGCTGGCCATACTGAAAATATGCAGCCCTACCATTGCAGTCGAATCGAAGCTGTGTAGCGATGCTGATTCAGAGCTGTCCCGATGGAAATCGCCTGTGTTGGAGGTTGCAACGGCATTCTAAAAAAACAACTACGTTTGTATGCACAGGTTGGACAATAAGAAGGATTCAGTGAAGGTGACATCGGTGCGTGGGCGCTTCCATGCAGGCAGCACGTTACCTGGATTTGAAGATATGATCAAACACGCAGCTGCGCAACGAGCTGCCAGCTTCCAACAGGATATGTGTACTCCTTCTGAGCATCAAAAGGAAGAAGCAATATTAGAAAGATACAGCCACCTTTGGAAGCTCTAGAGCTAATTGCAAGTATTTCTTACCAAATATGCGCGAATGCATGATAAATATATCTGCTACATATCGTGCTTTAGGTACGGTTGTTAGTGATGGAGACGATGTTGTCGCATATCCATCTTGCGCATTCTTGCCGTATTGAAATATTGCCAAGTAGTCAAGATGATGTCAATTCAGCTAAATATCATGCATTGCATGATCATTGCATACCTGATATTTTAATACAGCGTCGGATTGGAGCCCCTCACAACGATCCAGACGACTTGGCGCGTCGTACATGCTGCTGTTCGCCGGGCTGGAGCCGCTGGTGGATGTACTGATGACGCTCACAATGACCCTCACGCTCGGCTTGTTGTCCGGCTGTTGGCCGGGCTGAAGTCGCTCACGCCGATGAGCCGCTCGGCTTGTAGCACGGGCTGCTGCTGGCCAGGATGGAGGCGTTGGTGGACGGCCCGGAGCCGCTCACGACGATACGCCGCTTGGCTTGTAGTCCACGCTGCTGCTGCTGGCCGGGCTGGAGGCGCCCACGACGATCCGCACGCTCGGCTTGTCGTACACGCTGCTATTGACTGAGGCCTTTTTCTCCTTGAGCCACGCGTTTGTTTTCATCACTTGACTTTTTGTCCAATTATAAGGTATTTTTTTCTACCTATGATATTGTTTGTATTTGCTTCCGCAGAGGCTCTTATTGGCTATTCTTCCAATAGAAAAACTGAGCCATATTTTGGCCATGCCAAAAACCAGGTGTTTTTGGTCCGCGATTTTTTTAATACAGAAAATCGGAAACAGATTCTAGAACAAACCAGATTGGTCTAGTTCTTCCTTTGAATCTTCTTGAACCGAATGTTGAAGTCTTAGACGTCAACATAGGGCTGGTCTGCTACATAGACACGCACAAAACAGAAATACAGCGTGTGACTCTCTAGACTATCCCATTTCACGGCGATCTTCAGCGAAAGATTCTCTCGGTCGGCGTTATCCAGATCCTCGAGTCGAGGGTGATTCTTGCGAAGCGCCAGCGGGAAGAAGCTGCTATCGAAGCCGCCAAAAAGAAGTGTGCCATTCACGAAGTCAACTTCATTTGCTGAGTTGCAGAGCTGTAGATTGTCTAAAGATCAATCAAGTTCGTTTTACCACTGTGTCTGACTTGGAAAAACTCAAATTCCCGTCACTTGACGTTGGTGACACGTTCGGGCGCTTGAAGCAAGCAACTACCTGTGTGCCGACGGCCTTAGCGATACTATCGAAGCTGGTTTCGTTCTGCCGACCGGCAACAACCCAGACGATGTCGAGACGTGCAAGAGAGCGGCACGCGCAGCTTGCCTACTTCGTCGGCATGTGCATAAAGACTTGAAGTTCAACTATCTTGAAGAGCGCAACCCCGCCGCGAGCGTATGGACTAACTTGCGTCTGCGTTTCGACACAGACCGCAAGCAGGCCATGTTGCCGCTCCTCAACGACGAATGGAACAAACTTTGTTTTACAACTTAGAGACTGTGACCGAGTTCACGACGAAACTGTATAGCATAGCTAGTGAACTGTCATGGCGCGGGGGGAAGCTGAGCGAATCTGAGAAGATTGAAAAGACTCTCACGATGTTCAACCCGGCCGAGCGCATCACGTCAATGCAGTACAGAGCTATGAACAATCCGACGTTCGACAAGCTCGTTGCAGCTCTGCTGCTTGATAAAAAGCATGGTAACCTCCCGCAGCGAAACCACGATGAGCGCCGCTTGCCCCCTGACGCCACTGCGAAACAAAGCGGCACGCCTGAAGCTAACTATGGTAATGCCGTCGTGCGTCCGGCAAGGTTCAAACCAAGCCGTGGCGGTAAAAAGCGTTGGAAGAACAATCGCGATAAGCGTGCTAGTGGAAAGGGGGAGAGTCATCAGGCAAAGATATCCAGCTCCAAGGATACTTGCCATAAGTGCGGACTTCAAGGCCATTGGGCTGACAAGTGCCGTATTTCAGAGTTCCACTGCAAGCTATATTAAGATTCCAAGCGCAAGGGCAGTAAAGCGCCAAAGGGGAAAAGCAAGTCTGCGCCGAACAAGAAGGTTCGTTTATGACGAATTTCTCGGACGACAGTGACGCTGAATCAAACTGTGATGAGAGCTACAATAACACGTTCAAAGGAGGTGAAGACATGCGTCTAAATGACAACGCTACGACGCATGTCATCTTGAGAGACAAATGCTTCTTTGTCAATTTTGAATCTTCGCACGCTCCTAACAGCATCGAAACGGTTGTAGGCGTAGTCTCCATAGCTCGGTGTTGGTCGTGCATGCTTGACAATGCCGAATGGTTCCCCCATTGACATTGAAAAGGCTATATACGCACCTGAAGCCTCGCGCAACTTGCTTAGTTTTTGTGACTTACGCAAGAACGGTCTGCATGTCGCTACAGCGACATCTCGTGACGGATGCGAGTGTCTTCAGATTGTCAATAACAACGGACAAATCGTCGAAAAGTGCGCTGACAATGGGAATGGCTTGTATTTCACGCACATTAAGCCACACACAGAATGTGATGCGACGCTTTGCGCTGAAGATACGAACCAACCAAAGGTACCAAATGCCAACGTGAGTGCTCTATCACTTTGGCATGATCTGCTTGGTCATCCTGGTCGAAACATGCTTAAGAAGATGGCGAAATCCGTCCAGAGTATTTCGCTGAGTCTGGAAGACATTGAACAACACGGAACTCGCATCCGTCGCCCGTGTGCGGTTAGACTTGAACGAGGCAACAAAATACCCTGCCAGAGTTGAAGTCGACCAAGTGAATGAAGAAGACGATCTCGCAGAAAAATTAGATGATGCGAACGTCTGCATAGTGTACGTTGGTGACGAAACGGAACCAAGTACCTGCAGATTGCAAAGCATTGCCTGATTGGTCGAAGTGGAAGGCTGCAGTCAAGGCTGAGCTGCAATCATTAGCCGACCGTGAAGTCTTTGGTGATGGGCAAGACTGCCCGACGGATCATAAACCAATCGGATGCAGATGGGTGTTTACTCGCAAAAGGACCAAACTGGCAAAGTCATTCGCTTCAAGGCGAGACTTGTTGCACTGGGATTCACTCAAAGGCTCGGCATTGATTATTCCGACACGTATTCACCAGTCATGACCATGACCACGTTTCGCTGGTTATTGGCATTCGCGGCCACGAACGGCATGCGTGTAAAACACGCTGACATCGAGACAGCATACTTGTATGGTGAAATTGATGATGAACTCTATATGAGAGTTCCCGACGGTTTACGTGTCGAGGGGAGAGAATGTATACGATCCCCTGTGTGAATACACAAATCACTTTATGGGTTGAGCGGCTATGGTACTTGCGTTATTCGCAGTACTTGATATCGTGTGGTTTTCAGACCCATGAATGCTCCCCATGCTTGTTTGTCAAGCGAAGCGGCGCCGAGATTGCAATTATTGGGATCTATGTTGATGACATCGTCATGATGGGCACTGACGCGGCAGTAGCAGCTGTGATGACAGCATTGAAGGCCGAGTTCAAGATGAAAGACCTTGGCATTTTGTCGTTCTGTCTGGGCTTCAGGTCTGCCAGATCTCATCTGGGATCATTTTGCATCAAGCAAGCTACATTTAGAAGGTGTTGACGCTTTTCAACCTGAGGGAAGTCTCCAAAGCCTCTAAGACTCCCATGGTAATTCGCAGCCTGACACCAGATAGCGACGTTTACGGCCCAAGACGTGGCAATGAGAGAATTCTCAGCGAGAAGTCTACTGTATCTCGCAAATTGCTCACGCCCAGATATCGCCTTTGCCGTAAGTGTGCTTGCGCACTATTCATCAAAACCCACGAAGAGGCATTGGTCTGGCATCAAGCAGGTGCTTAGATATCTGGCATGGACATGTAACTATGTATTGCTTTATCAAAAACTGATCGATTGTCTCGTTCTAAGTTAATTACTGACAAGCTTTGCGGTTATGCAGATGCAAGTTATCTCTCGGATCTGATCAAGGCACGATCCAAGACTGGATATGTATTTATCTCTGCTAGCGGAGTGATCTCATGGAAGTCAACGCAGCAAACGCTTACGGCTACGTCGACAAACCAATCGGAGCTAATTGCCCTCTACGAGACAAGTCGCGAATGTGTCTGGCACTGCCGCTTCCTCAAGTCTTTTCGGAAGGCATTGGGCGTCAAGCAAGTAACGCCGATCAAGATCTACGAAAACAATGCCGCTTGCGTCGCACAAGGCCAACAGGGCTACATCAAGAGTGACCGTACCAAGCACATCAATTCCAAGTTCTTCTTCATGCACGATCTCAACGGCAAGCAACTCATCATCAAGCGCGTTGCGCGGGCAAAAACCTAGCCGACCTCTTCACCAAGTCGTTGGCCTCTACGCTATTCCAAAGGTGCTGTCCTTTCTCGAAAAGTTTGCCCAAGTGATCGAAGCAGCACGAGCGCAGTCGCAATACGATCCGTTGCCGCCAGACCCCCTCAACCTACCAGCGAATGTGACATTGCGGCAGTGGAAGGAGGCCGTGCTCAAGCGCGTGAAGATCGAAGGAGCTCCAGAGCCAGTTGGGGACGACATGCCTGCCGTGCTCTTCGGTTGCGCAGCTGGGTCATCTTGGATGCAGTCTGGCTGATTTGCGATCCCTGGACCCAGCGCATCATTTGGTCGGGCTGAATGCGCTGCCTCTCGCTCGCGTCTTTGTGCTGAGCGAGAGCTCGAATGCGCTGGAGTGCGCTAACCCACTGCTCCCAAAGAGCCTTTGGTCGTCTAGTGGGAGTGCGTGGCTAGTGGGCATTCCGTCGTCATGATGCTAAGGGAATATCTAAAAGTGCCCCCCATAGCCATAGCGGTGTGGCGAAGAAGCAGCGGTGAATCCGATGGGTCTGCTTGCTCAGGGTAAGAACAAATGCAGTGGCTTGCAGCTCCGTTACGTGCCTTCCTTTCTTTCGTACTTAGACCAACACTCCACAGTGCTCGGTTCTGGCACAAGTCACACGAAGAGCCCGCCGTCATGATGCGCTGGGCCAAGGACGACTTCAGCAAGGTCCCTCTGCGTAGCCCCAAGGACCAGGCGCTCGAGACCGGGGACCCCAGAGCCAAGCGGATGGGCGCTCTAGCCCCAGACGACGACGAGGACGACGAGGACCTGGGCTTCTCCATGCCCACGTCGTCCGCCGGCCGCGCGCGTCTCTGGTTCCTCAGTGCGCTCGCGGGGCTCGGCGGGCTCTTCCTGCTGCTCGTGGTGCTCATCGTGGACCGCGACCGCATCGTGCAAAGCCCCAAAAGCCTGTCGCAGATGTTGCCGGAGGACATGGCGGCGCTCGTGAACGCGAACGTGGACCCGTGCGACGACTTCTACGCCTTCAGCTGCGGCCAGTGGCTGCGTGAGACCGAGATCGAACCGGAGAAGTCCAGCGTGTACGTGGGCTTCACGACGGTGAGTGACCGCAACCAGCAGGTGCTGCGCGAGATCATGAAGGACAACTGGCCGTACCTGGGCGAGCTCTACGGCTCATGTATGAACCAGACGGCGCTCAATGCCACGGGCGCGAGTCCTCTGCAGCAGCAGCTCAAGCGGATCGCCCGCGTCAAGAGCAAGACGCAGCTCTTCAAGCTGGCCGGAGCACTGTCCAAGGCTGGACCAGACTTCCTCACGGGTCTCGGGGTCATGGCCGACGCCAAAGACGCCGCGACGTATGCACTGTATGCCAGCCAGACTGGTCTCTCGCTGCCGGATCGCCAGTACTATCTGGACGAAGACATGTTCGCCACTGTCGAAACCGAGTTCCGAGCGTACGTGTCGGCCATGCTGACGCTGGCGCAGTGGGAGCCGACCAAGGTGGGTGAGAATCAGGACCAGATTGTGGCCTTCGAGCAAAATCTGTCGAGCGTGTTCGTACCCAAGGAAGATTTCAGGGACCCGACCAAGACCTACAATCCCATGACCATCGCCAACGCCACCGCCAGCTATCCGCTGCTGCTAGGCGCGTTCTTAAACGGCTCTCGGATCGTGGTCGACAGCTCATTGTCGAATAGCAGTGATAGCAGAATCATCATGGAAACTCCCAGTTTCTTTGAAGCCGCTGAGACGCTGGTCACCACCACACCGCTCTCCACTCTACGAACGCTGCTGGCGTTCAAGTACATCCAGGGCTCAGCCACGTTGCTGTCCGAGCCGTTCCTGAACGCCACCTTTGCGTTCTACGGCCGAGCGCTCACGGGCCAGCAACAGCGATCACCACGCTGGAAGGTGTGTCTGAGCCAGGTGACCAGCAGTTTCCCCAATCTCGTGGGCAAGTACTATTTCCTCAAGCAGTTCGACATTCCGAGTGAAAAGGCCGCGAACGACCTCGTGGAGCGACTGGAGCGCACCATGCACACGCGCTTGAACCACGTGGACTGGCTGGACAACGCCACGAGAGTCGCCGCCAAGCAGAAGCTGCAGCGCGTGACGAACCTCATCGGCCATTCATCCGCCCAGGAACACTTCCCATTCGTGCTCAGCACCGATGAGCTGTTTACGAACGCGCAAACACTTGCGCGATACCAATACGACAAGGCCGTGGCGCGCATCGGCCGCTTGGTGGATCGCTCTGAGTGGTTCATGACCGCCTCGGACGTGAACGCTTATTACAGCCTCATGACCAACCAGATCGTGTTCCCGGCCGGCATCCTGCAGCCACCGTTCTTCGCTCTGCGTCGCCATCCGGCCCGAAACTTCGGTGCGATTGGTGGCATCATTGGCCACGAACTCACGCACGGATTTGACAACCAGGGCCGGTATTACGACGGCGCGGGCAATCTGGCAAGCTGGTGGAGCGATGCGACCGAGACCGAGTTCCAGACCCGCACCCAATGCCTCGTGGATCAGTATGACTCCTTCCCGGTCGCCAGTGCGTTCAACAAGAGCCATGTTCTCGGTCACGTGAATGGCAACTTCACGTTGGGAGAAAACATTGCCGACAATGGCGGCGTGAAGCTGGCGTTCCAGGCGCTTCAGGACTATCTGGCAGGAGAAAGCGATCAGGACGAGCGTTCTCCACACGAACTGGATTATAACGATCTGCCGCGCGACCAGCGGCTCTCGGTCGCAGAGGCCGAGAAACTCTTCTTCGTCTCGTTCGCACAAAACTTTTGCGCCAAGACCACGGACGCAGCCATGGTCCGCCGCCTGAACTCGGACCCTCACTCACCGGAGCAGTGGCGCATCAACGGGGTCATGATGAACAGCGACGACTTTGCGCAGGTCTTCTCCTGCCCCGTGGGCTCTCGCATGAACCCTGAGAAGAAGTGCCAGCTCTGGTGAACAATGGAAACGCGATAAATGTATCTATACAATGGACTGCGTGTTGTTGGTTGTCTCTCTTGTGCTCTCGCTCACACGATCACTTCAGGCGTTGGCTCCGCCAGTCGAGCCGCTTGGCAGTGGTCCGGATTGCCGCACTGCGAGTGATCGTGCTCACTCATGACGTAGTCCGGCAGACAGCGGTCCGCGAAGTTGTGGATCAGGCCCTGGTCGAACGGATTGTGGTATCCGCCGTGGGCTCCGCGCATGTACTGGTACCGGTGCGAGTTCATGACCTCGTTCGTGGTCAGGTTTTTGGCCGTGAGGTAGACGTGGAAGAGGAACAATTGGCCCACCGGCAGCAGCACGAACACGAGGTAGATCATCACCAGCAGCTCCCAGACGCGCAGGCCGTAGGCGTCCCAGTCCAGCCAGAGAACGTACTCGGTCACGAGGAGATCCATGCACAGAAAGCCCACGAAGCCGATGAAGAACACGTAGTTGCGACGGCCGACGCAGTTGTCTACAAACGGGCAGCTGGACAGCAAACGAGTATCAGTCAAACGAGGGCATGATAGAGATCCACATGGAGCACACGTACTGGTGGTCGAAGGTGTCCACGCAGGTCTTGCACACGCGGCAGTGCTTGGAGCGCAGCGGGCGCTGGATGTGGCAGCTGTGGCACAGCGGCCGCTCGAGATTGAACGTCGCATCGGAGGAGCTGCTCACGAGCGCCTCGGCCGCCTCTCCGTACTCCTTGATGAGCTGCTCGTCCTTGCCGATGTCTCCGGGACTCGTGCGCTTGGTTTGGATGAACAGGAACCAGCGCATGCACTTCCACATCAGATGCAGCACGTAGATATCCTTGCGGTCGGGCTGGTTGGGCATGAGCACGCCCACATAGAGAAGTTCTGCAAGCACCATGTTAACCAAGACAAAGAAGTAGGGCGCGCGGCTGCGCTCCCACCACGAGAAGATGTTCCACTGATTCTTGAACTGCTGGCGGCCCAGGTAGTTGACCACGTGCTGGAAGCCCTTGAGCTGCGCCAGCTGCTGCGGCGTGCGGCCCTTAGCGTCCTGCGCCGCGAGGTCGCTGTCCAGCTCTTCTACCAGGTACTGCACGGTCGCGAGCTCGCCGCGCATGGCCGCGAGATGCAGCGGCGTCTGGCCGTAGAGATCCGGCGCGTCGGAGCCCAGGCCCAGGTACTGGAAGACCGAGACGATCTCGGTCGCGCCCTTGTACGCGGCCCAGTGGATAGCGCTGTCTTCGTCCACGTCCACGAGCGATACATCGGCGCCGTTCTTGACGCAGTACATAACCAGCAGCGGGAAGCCGTGCTGCGCCGCGATAAGCAACGGCGTGCGGTGTTTGTTGGCGTCGGTCGTGTTGATGTCCACGCCGAGCTCCACGAAGCTCTTGAGCGCTGAGAGGTTGCCCGCCGTGCAGGACCAGTGGATCGGGTGCAGCCCCACGGCGTCCTCGCTCGCAAGATCCAGCGGCGCGCCTAGCGTGTGCAGGTACTCGATCACGTCGGCGCCGCTCTTCTGCGCGACCCAGTGCATGATCGTGTGGCCGGACGGGTCCCGCTGCAACACCAGCTCCGAACCGTGCGCAGCCAGGATCTGCTGGAACCGCTTGAGGTCGTTCGAGGTCTTAGCGCACAGGAACAGCTCCTCCAGGGGCGTGAGTGGCGGACGTGACTCTTGTGGCGTCTCTGCTGCAAGCAGACGCTCGTGCTCGGGCTCGTGCCCATGGCTGTGGCCATGACTGTGGCCGTGGCCGTGACTGTGGCCGTGGTGGTCGTGGTTGTGGTCGTGCAGGTCGCTCTTGACGTCCAGGACCACGTGCGTCTCGCTCTGCGGCTCCGCCATCTTCCGGCGGCTCTCGGGATGGGCCGTTGGGTTGTACTAGTTACGTTTGCTAAAATAACCATGTAACCCAACGCGGTTTAGCACTATCACGCATAACTACATGGGTGTTTTAGAGTATGCATATATTATTGTGGGCAGGATGGGGAACTGACCTCTTCATTGGTCTAGGCCACCAGCAGCTCCATTGCACCAATAGACGACCATGGCAGAGAAGCGGAAGCGAAGCAACGCCAATGCCAATGCAGTCCACGCAGGCGCTGCCAAGCAGCAGCCGAGCGCGTCTGTGAAGCAGCAGAACAAGACCAAGAAGCAGAAGACTGGGCCGCTCAAGAAGCAGCCGAAGCAGCAGCCCGAGAAGCCCGCGGCGCCGATCCGTGCCGGCTCGAACTGGCTGGCGCTCAAGGCGAATATCCAGCACAAGGGTAAGAAATTCAGCAGCGGTGAGAAGAAGACGGACCTGGACGTGCAGGCTGCCAAGCAGCGCATCAAGCTGGACAAGCAGACCAAGCGCAAGCAGGCCAAGAGTGCCGAGTGGATCGACAACTCGCAGATCGTGGCCATGGATTGTGAAATGGTCGGCGTCGGGCTCTCAGGCAAACAGAGTGCGCTGGCGCGTTGCAGTATCGTGGATTTCAATGGCGAAGTGCTCTATGATAAGCACGTGCGTCCGGCCGAGAAGATCACAGGTAAGAGAGCGACGCATCTGCTGGCTTTGGGAACTCTATGGCTGACTCTTTCATCCGCGTTGCGCCTCCAGACTTCCGAACGCATGTCAGTGGCATCCGCTCATACTCGCTCAAGAACGCCATCACTTTCCAGCAGGTTCGTGCAGCCATGCTGTAGGATGATAAAGCCAAGGACTGACGACGCTTTTTGCTACCTGCTGCCAGTGCTTGAAGGAGGTGGGCAAGGTCATGAAGGACAAGATCGTGGTCGGCCATGCGCTGAAAAACGATTTCCAGGCGCTGATGTTCGCTCCGCCCAAGAACATGATCCGTGACACGGCACACTACCGGCCGTACATGCGTCGCAAAATGACCGGCACCGTACGTTGTGCTGCCGTTATCCTCTGCTTGCTATTGTCGCCTGGGCACCGCTTTAACTGACTGACAAATGTGCGTTTGCTCCATTGCAGAAACTGTTCCCCAAGTCGCTCAAGCAGCTGGCGCAGGAAGTGCTTGGCAAAGAGATCCAAGGCGGAGAGCACGACTCTGTACGTTGACTCGAAGGGTCTGCTGTTGGCCATGGGACTGCCAGTCACTCACTCTCATTGATTTTCCCACAGGTGGAGGATGCGCGTGCTGCGTTGGGACTCTACAAGCACGAGCAGTTCGCGTGGGAAAAGTATCTTCGCACGGCCAAGCCCGGCAGCACACTGGCCGGCGTGGCGCCGGCTCTGCCCAAAGCCAAGCCCACGCCCGAGCAGGCCAGTCTGAAGAAGGCCATGCGCATCGCCAACGACCAGGACACGGACGACGAAGACGACGAAGACTCCGCTCCTGCCTCCAAGGCGCGGATGGTCATTCCAGACTCCAACGACCTCGCCTCCATGGAGTATGGCGAGTGAGATCGTACCGTAGATCTGATTCGGCCTTAATTGAGAGAAAAACCTTGACCTGCCTATTCAACTCAAAAACCTCTCTCGTTTGGGCTATCGAGAATAAAACCTCGACTGGCTGGTGGGTGGTGGGAAGCTCTTTGGGAGATGAGGAGCTCTGCATGAAGCAGTCGGCCATTTGCTCTGGGCAAGGCCTTTGCATGAGCCCCAGATCAAACTAGTGTCTATGTGTATGCATAAAGGATGCCTCTCTTTACCAGCTGTCAATGCGCGCTGCTCTCTGCCTCCTCGTGAGGCAGAAGCCGTCGCTGTTTGACGTCATTGCGCAGTTAAATATGAGGCAGAAAGCAAACTCCATGCGGGTCGTAGGCCTCGCCTTACGGCTATAGGTCGCTTGCTGGCTCGGGGATTGGATCGGTCGTTCACGCGCTTCGGTCCTCTCCGTGACCGGCAAAGGCTGGTGGTCGCAGTCGCGCCAGAGAGAGAGCCCGGGGCTCCGACCTCGCGAGCTCTCGCCAGCGCAATCGCCAGCCCATTGCGGGAGGGCGCGCGCGCTGTAAAGGTCTCTCGCGACTGGAACGAGGGCGGCCCCATGGGAAAGACTCATTATATATCTCCGTAGCACATTTTTCTTTCCACTAGCTGCCTTATACTCCGTGCGGTTGGTGATATACGCTGTGCTGAGACCAACTACCTGCGGGAGGACGACCGAAGAGGCTGAAGTCATCGGCCTCTCTCACGGCACCTGTGGCAGGCCACATACATGTTCCATAATCATCCATCACCCAATAGACTCTCCTTTTGAATACGAATCATGGTCCAACTCTTTGTCGCTCCCTCCCGCAACTGCAACAGCCGATCCCTGTCCATTGCCATTCAGAGACCGACAGCATGACGGAGCGAGTGCTGGCCACGCTGGCTAAGTGGCAGCAGCAGGAGCTGCTCCAGGAGCTGCCTGCGGACGTCTCTTCCTCCTCTGGCTCGCCTCTGCTGGCCCAACTGCTGCAGTTCGACGCGTGGTTCCCTGGCGGCCTGGACAACTATCTCACCACGGCCTGCAGGCTCTCGAGTCTGCCGGTGCCCGAGAGCGACGACGCCAGCAACGCCAAAAGCCAAGAGCCCGAGTCTGCGTGGGAGCACTGGACGCCGTCCGTGCCGCGTGAGCAGGACGGCGCGGCGTGCACGCTGCCGAGTCTGGACGCCCCGCTGTTCCAGGAACTGGAGAGCGTCGGCCTGGCCCATGCGCAGGCCTGTGCGTTCGTGGTCGTCGCGGGCGGCCTGGGCGAGCGCCTCGGGTACCAAGACATCAAGCTCAAGCTGCCGATCGAGACCATAACGCACACGAGCTACCTGGAGGCCTACATTCGCCACATCCTGACGCTGCAGGCCATCGCCGCCAAGAACAGCGGCGCTGCTGTGCGCCTGCCGCTGGCCATCATGACGTCCGAGGCCACGCACGACCGCACGCTGGCGTTCCTAGAGCAGCATGCGTACTTTGGCATGGACCACGACCAGCTCACGCTGCTACGACAGGACAAGGTGCCGTGCCTCATGCTGACCGACAGCGCGCAGCAGCTCCAGCTCGTGCTGGAGCCCGCCAGGAGCAACGCGCAGCGGTCGCTCATGATGAAGCCACACGGCCATGGCGACGTGCACACGCTGCTGCTGCAGAGCGGGCTGGCGGCCAAGTGGCGAGCCAGCGGCGCACGCTACGTGCACTTCTTCCAGGACACGAACCTGTTGATCCTCAACAGCTTCCTGCCGGCGCTGGGCGCCACGATCCGCTTCGACTGGCAGTTCACGTTCACGACAGTCTTCCGCAAGGCCAAGGACGCGTCGGGCGGTGTCGTGCAGTTCACCAACCCACGCGAGCCCGACGACCGCGCGCTGTTCAACGTCGAGTACCATGAGCTGGACGACTTCCTGCGCCACCGTACGGCCGATGCGTTCCCGGATGGCGACGTGAACGACCCCAAGACCGGGTACTCGAGCTTCCCGGGCAACATCAACCACTTCATCGTGGCCGTGGACACGTATCTCCAGGTGCTGGAGAGCTCCGGCGGCGCCGTGCCCGAAGTGTTCAACCCAAAGTACGCCGGCGCCAACAAGACCAAGTGGAAGTCGCCCGCCCGACTTGAGTGCATGATGCAGGACTTCCCCAAGCTGCTGGTGCAGACGCTGCACCAGGAAGGCAAGGAGGCGGCAGTCAAGACGGGCAAGAGCCCAATCGGACTGGTGCAGTTCCCGCCGCCACTGGTCTACTCGCCATGCAAGAACGACGCTGTGAGCGCGAGCGACAAGGCTCGCAACGGGATCCCACCGCAGTGTGCGTCGTCAGCTGAGCACGATCTGTTTGGCAACAATTGCGCCAAGCTGCAGGCGCTGGGCGTGGCCATCGATGTCTCTGGCGAGAAACCCGTGTCCTGGCTGGACATTCCTGCCACTTGGTCCGGCCCGCAAGTCTGCTTTGACTCCACGTTTGCTCCGTGCCAATCCGTTCTGGCCTCGCGGTTCCCGAGTCCCACGGAGATCCACCTCACGAACCGATCAACGCTCGTTGTGAGCGGCAGCTCCGTGACGATCCACGCGCTGCGTCTGGATGGCGCGCTGCGTATCCAAGCCTGCGAAGGCGCGATCGTAGAGATCCGGTCGCTGGGTGTTGTCAATGCCGGGTACGAGTATGAGCCTGTGGACCCAGAGCACTGCGACGATCCGGTCATCGGCATGAGAGGCTATCGTCTGCAGAAGAAGGCGATCAAGGAGCTCACGTTTGACACTCCAGGCCACTACGTCATTCAGGAGTAACCCATTGAACTACGGACAGGAAACATTCATTTGGCTTTGCAATATGTACGACCGATGGAAATCCTTCGCTCCCATTTTTATCTAGGAATTGCCATCATCTTTTGAGATCACATCTGATCTGATTCGACCGACCATTTGCGTGCTAGCTGCTCACGTGCCTTTGATCGGAAGCCGTTGCTGCTGGGCTCCTCCAGATCGCTGCTGCTGAGTCCTCCCTGATCCGAGTGCGGGGTCATGATCGAGTCCAGAGAGATGCTTCTTGGGACGGCATCGTTGTTCAGAGCGCGTGCAGACTCCACGAAGCCATCCAACGGCAGTCGCGATTCCGAAAGCAGCACGCCCTTTTGCGCCGAGTAATCGTACGTATCCCCTGCTTGGCGAGAGGCGGCTCTTGGTTTGCCGGACGTGCTGGGTGAGTGGAACAGCTGGGTCTCATGAGTGCGCAGCAATTCCTTGAACTGGTTCTCACGCGCAGACATGACTTGCTGGATCCAGTGCGGCACACGAGGGACGCGTGCCATGACGCAATACGCCAAGCCAAGCAGGACATGCTCCAACAGCAGGATAATGAGCAGGCGCCAAGCAATGTGCAGGCACCCAAAGTCTGGGCCCAGGATGAAGTCGTCCATGGTCTTGCCGCGTTTCGCCAACTGGTGCTCAATGTCGCGCACGCAGCTCTCATCGAAAAACTCGAGCGCACCGGTAGAGATGCAGATCAGCAGCACATTCACGATGACTGCAATATACGCATACGAGGACATGATCCCTCTCCAGGCACCAATGCCGTTGGCCTTTCGAGGGATCGGGCGCTTCAGTGTCTTGCAGAGCCGATAGCCATCCGTGCGACGCTTTAACGTATTGATCAGAAAGCAGACCACAGGCATCAAGGGCCACAGGATGGAGAACATGACTGTGAACCCAAATTGCACAGTCAGCGCGTGGAAATCGTCGTACGGATCATAGCTGTCCTGCTCACTGTCGAACAAGATCTCACGCGCCTTCTTGTTCAGCACTTCGATCTCGCTTGGTGTGTATTCGAGGTATCGTGCATGGGATTTGTTGCCGAACTGGGATTGCTTCTTGTTGTCGTAATCCAGAGAGCCCAGAATCTTCATGGAGCCTGCGGCAAGCACACGCTTCTGCGCCACTGCATCTGCACGCGCCTGCGCACGCTCACGCTTCTTACGGACCACCATCGGCATGAACAGACCCAACACGATGTTCAGACTCTGCGTGATCACAATAGGGGTCACAAACATGGCACTGAGGTCCACGTGATGGCGATCAAACGTGAAGTAGCCCACGCACTCAATGCAATCGGCATCTTTGGGTCCAATGGGGCAGATCGTACACACGCCATGCTGATCCACGTACGGCCCGAAGCAGCAGTTCATGGCGTCGCCAAAGAACGTGTGGTTGAGCGTGTTCATGAGGTAATCGCCAAAGCCAGGGATGACGAATACAAACGCCAGCGAGAAGAACCATGTGTAGTAGTTCAAGAAATCCAACAGGAACAGCTTGCGAATCAGAGCGCGCTCGTACTGCTCCTCCGTGCGGTAGTTCTCCCAGTGCGTGAACAGCGCTGCCATCTTGGTCACCACCATGTTCCATTGGATCACGTCCACAAACAAGCCAAACACGATGCCTTCCAGCAGAATCAAAAACCACTGGGTCGAGAAAATGTGGCTGACCGTGTACTTGGCCTTGAGCAGCTCGTAGATCGTGATCCAAATCGCGACCAGCACCAGCATGATCGCCGTCTGGAACAACATGAACAACATCACGCACAAGTACTTTGGCAGTCGGCGGTAGGATGGGTACACGATCTCCATTTCGCCTGTGAGCGAGTTCACTTTCTTGTCGCCGTAGAATAATTTATTCGGGTACTCGATCTGCTTCACGTGGATCTTCTTGTTCCACTCGTACTGCATGGTCGCGTTTCGGCGCTCCCAGGACTTCAAGAACGTGAACGCCCAGACCACGGAGACGCCAATGCCCCAGAACGGCAGGATGCGCATGTACGTCACAGTGGGCAGCAGACCATGCAGCAGCTGCATCACCAGCCCCGCCACGGCGATCGGGATCAGCGCGCGGTTGTAATAGTTGATAAACGCGAAATAGTACGACACTTTCTCGCCAAAGTTGTACCGCAACGCCTTGAGGATCTTCTTGTCGTCGAAATCAAACACGCGCCACGAGGCCACCCAGCGAGAGATCAACTTGTCGGTCAGCACGCGGTTGTGCATCGGGAACATATCGTGGATCCACGGGTCCCGCTTGGACAGGTTCGCACGCTGCTCAATCATATAATCCACAATCTGCACGCGCTCGGCCGGCGTCGGCAGTTCATTCTGCTCGATGAGATCCTGCGTCATGTCGATCACAGCGCCGTGCTCGCGCCAGAGCTGGTAGCGGAAGCGCTTGACGTAGCCGTTCACGACTTCGTCCGACGCGCGGATGAGCAGAATGAAATATGCCGAGTTCATCTCGCCCTGGGAGTGGCCGCCGTCAATAATATCGACCATGAGCCCCTGTCCGCACAGTTTGTCCACGATGCGGCGGTGCTCGTCCTCGCTTTCGTCCTTGGAGATGTGACTGGACATGCACAGGCGACTGAAGCCCATGCGCTCGTTGTTGTGCTCCGAGCCGCAGCAACAGAGCCCATTGAGCCACTGGCAGAACGCATTCGCCCGCTGCACGCTGCGGTTCGCAATGAGCGCGAAGTCGTAGTGCGGCAGCCGGCCCTGCATGATCTCGTCTGGCTTGAGGTAGCGGAAGGATCCGGCCGGCGTCTTGCTGGGCAGGGGCGATAGTGTCGTGTAGTTCACGCCGCGCGGGTCATCGCCAATGTGCAGCACCGTGTCGCTGTCCGTGGAGTCGCGGCCGCCAGCGCCAGTGCTATCTGCTTTCTTGCGGCTGCTGCCAGGCGGCAGCTTGCCACTGCTGGTAATCTCGTCGCCTTGGTCGGCATCGTTGTCCAGCGCTATACGATGCGAGACAAGACACGTGGTAGAGTTAACGAGCGCCAACGACGACGGCGTGGGCGAAAAGCTGCCCGCGTGCTGATCCGACCAGGAGCATTCGTCCACTCGGAGGGTCAAGCGCCTACCTCCGCCACTCGCTCTCGCGGACGACGCCGTGCGCTTCTTCTTGCTCTTCTTGGACCCGGACGACGTCAACGAGCCGCGCGAACTGCCGCCTCGACTGCTGCTGTGGCTGAGCTTACGCTGCTGCGACTGGAGCAGCTGCGCGCGGCCTTCGAATTCAGACGTCTCAGTATTTGGCGCCGCGTCCGCCTTGGGCTCCTGCGCCAGCGGAAGGACGCCGTCCGCCTCGTCCAGCATGCGCATGCTCATCGCTGCTGCTGATGATTTGTGACCCAGACCCGAATAAATTGCTCTATGATTCGAACTTAACGCGATGCGGCAGACTCCGAACTTTGTGGATTTTTTAGCGTAATATATCGCGCATATATATCAGAACGAAACGATATTTTACCTGAGAGAGTTGACCTTGAGCACTGGGTTTTCTGTTGTTGCTTTGGCGCCGGAAGATATATGACATGAAGTTAGAGCAGCTTTAGCTTGGGGTCGTGATGATGATGCCCCCAACGGAACCCTGCAGCTGATTATGGGAGCAGCGTTGGTGTCAACATTTTAGAAAGATATGTTTATCCTGGTGCCGGATTGGTTGAAAATACTACTCCGCAATGGAGATTTTCTGCATGGAGAGTGGAAATAGAGCCATCAATGGACGCAACAACTGATTGAAAGCATTAACACTCGCAATGGTATGGACATGGCGCACTATCAAATCTATGAAGAAACAAAAGCAGTTCCGTAACGGCGATCCCATTCGCCTTTCTTCTTATTCCGACTTCTCCTTGACGTCCTGAGCAGCGTTCAGAGCAGTCTTGACGATGGTCACCACCGTCTTCACGCGGTTGAACATGACCTGGCCCGTGGATACCGTGATCAGCAGCATGAACACGATGATCGCCCAGTACATGTGCGATAGCGTGTGGCTCACGTGCCTACGAGAGTGATCGCATAAGTCATAAACCAATAATGTTTTCTATGCAGTAGAGACAGCAGGGTACGTACTTGCAGTCGTAGAGAGGGATATCGTAGCCGATGTGCTCGTAGCAGAAGAGATCCTGCACGATACGGATGACCAGCAGCGTGATGGCGATACAGCCAGGCACCAGGTAGTACTGCAGGTTCTTGTAGGGGTCGCGCTCGGCATTGACCTCCAGGTAACGGATGTTTTCCTTCTCGATTTCGTCCACGAGTTCCCCGCGGAACTTCATGATCTGGCTGCGGCGACCCATGCGCGCGCCAGTGTCAAAGACGGTCATGGCGCCCTGGAAGCACAGCTGGTGGTGCGCTTCCAGCTCCTTTGTGTGCACGAACTTGCAGCGAGGGCCAGCGACTGTCTCCATCTCGCGCTTGTACTTGATCAGCGCCTTGTCCTTCATGTTGACGTTGTTGGCTTCGGCCGTGGCTTCCAGCAGCGTCTTGGCTTCCGGGAAGATCGAGGCCTCGCGGAACAGCGCAGCGTACGTCTTGATATACGTGTACAGCTCGCGCGAGTTCACAGGCATGCCATGGATCTTCTTGGAGACGAGGTGCTTGGGGTCAAAGAGGTCGTCCAGGTAGGCCGTCAGCAGCTCCAGGAAGCGGTTGTCGATGGCTGAGACCGAGCCATCGTATTCACGCTCCGTGACAGCGTGACCCGGGTGCGGCAGCAAGAAGCACTTGACGCTCTCGAAGCATGAGCTGATCTGCTCACGCGTGTCCGCCAGATCCTTTTGCTTGCGCGACGACAGTAGCTCCTTCATGTACAGCTTCATGTCCTCACGCTTCTCCGCGAGCGTCTGGTTGCGTGAAAAGTCCTGCCAGTCACGCACGAGGAAGTCGAGGTGCTGGAACGGACGCGGCAGCGAGTTCTTCTCGTCCTCGTCTTCGCCGTCTTCAGCAGCTTCGCTCTTGACCGAGATCGTGGAGACGGATTTCTCCAGCGCAGGGATCGCGCTGCTGTCCGAGCGGTTCAACAGCGCCATGCTAGAGACCAAAGCGCAGCATATTAGAATTCCTTGCAAGCCATCCGGTCCATGGCGCATAGTACATACCGTCCGTATTCCGTGAACAGAGCCAAGTGCTGCAGGTTGTCCTCCTGCACACGCTTGTCCACGTTGTAGATCTGGTAGGAACTCAGCAGCGTGCTCAGGCCAAAGATACTGGCCGTGAGCATCTGCGAGGTCTCTGAGTCGAACATGCCCTGCGTGTCGATCAAAAACACCGCAATGTCTTCGCCCGTGGCGCTCTTGCGGATGAACGGCGTCTCCCACATCCAGATGCCCGTGGTGTTTCGCTTGCGGCCGGCACGCCACGAGAAACCCTTCTCGCCGTGGGTTTGCTCCATGTTGGAGTTGCCCTCCAGGTTGCCGTCGCCCGAGCCCTCGACGCCGGCCAGGATCCACTCCTTCCACACCTCGGCGTGCTCCTTGTCCACGTCATCGCCCGTGGTCTCCTTGAGCATGCGGCCGCCCTTGGAGTGGCGCAGGTAGCGCAGGAACAGATCCAGCACGAACGACTTGCCCGTGCGGAACGCGCCCACGACCGAGAAGATCGCGACCTTCATCTCTTCCGGAACCTGATCGCGTGCATTCCATATGAGAACCTCACGGAGCTTCAAGAGAAGAAGGCAACGAGAGCTTATCGCACCTGGTGGAAGATCTCACGCAGCGCCGTCTCGTCCAGCTCAAAGTTCGTGCCTTCCTCATTGATGCTCACGATCTGCAGACACACAGCGCGCGCATGAGCATAAAGACACGCATGAAAGGCTCCAGTGGGCTTGGAGAGCGCAGAGAGCACTGCGGTACCTGGCGGGCCTTGGGTGCTTCGGCCTTGGTGGGCGCAGGCGGAGGAGCCACGGCAGTGGGCTCGGGCGCCTTGAAAGCGGCGGCAGGCGGCGTGGGGAGCGACTCGGTCGACATGCGGCTCCGCTCTCTCTCTCTTGAATGACAAATCAGAGGGGGCAGGCTACTCGGAGCTCGACTAAGTGCGAATCCAAGAGAAGGGTACCCATCAAGGGTTACGGTTACACGCGTAGGTGTGATACTACCACGCAAGACTAGTCGCCGCAGTACCGTTGCGTACAGTACAATTCTCCAGAAAAGATTGGTGGCTATATATGAAAATAGGATAAGCTAAGTGTACGGCTGTTGTAATTTACAGAAACAAGAACAGAGCGAATGGCTACACTTCCTTATGAGCTGCTGGAGCTGGAGCTGCTGCTGCAGCTGCCACGTCGACCGCCCACAGAGGACAGAGAGTTCAGCCGCTTTAACGGACTTAGAGCCCATTGCGTTGCAGTCTCCCACGCTCCAGCAGCAAAGTCGTAGAGCATGAACGACTGCTCCTGCCGCTCCTGAGGCTCGCGCAGCTGATGGCGAGGCGTCCTCTGGCCGAACCGCTGCGAGTTGTTGTGCACCCACCAGAGCACTGAGTAGGTGCCGTTGCCGTCCGAGTCGTTGCAGTCTAGCACCATGCCTGGATACCAGTGGCCGCTGTAGAGGACTTCAACGGCGTCGCCCTTGGTAAACAGGTGCATTGGGGTAATAGCAGCAGTTGCGGCAGCAGTGGCTGCCTGGCCCTCGTGCAAGTGCTTGCAAGGTTCGGTATCAGATTTTGAGGGCGAGATGGAGTACGTGGCGGCACTAGCACCAGCATTGCGGCGTGGCGTGAGGTTGGAGTACTGCGCCTGCACTTCAGCGATGCATTCATTCAGCAGCTCAAAGGCTTCGGCCAGGATCGGGCGCATAGGGCTGGAAGCCAGCGCTCTTCCATCCAGGCCGTTCTCCACGAACGCGTAGGCTCGCTTGAAGCGCTTCAGCAGGCCGTCGATCTCGTAGTCTCGCGGGTCGATGGACTGCTCCTTGCGGCAAAGTGGGCAGCTGTGGAACTGGTGCTCGGCCGCCTTGGAGAGGCACGACCAGCAGAAGATGTGGCCGCACGAGAGCGAGATCGGGCTCTTGACGGCAGCGTCCAGACATATCGGGCACGACAACGCGCTCTCGTTCATGCGGAAGTTGCCGTCCGGCAGCACGCACAGCATGATGCGGTCGATGAGAGCGATCGCGTCGGTGCACAGGCGATCCATGCACTCGCCGGCGTAGAACGGCTGGCGCGGCAGCTCTTCGAACACTTTCTCATGCAGCGCAGAGTTCGTGACCTTGTCGAATTTCTTGGTGATCTTGACGATCGCGAGCGAGTTGAGAACGACGAAGCGCCGGAATGCGTCGATCTTGGTCGAGACCTCGATGACGTCCAGCAGCAGCGACCGCGCCTTGGCCGGGCTCAGCACCCACTTGCTCCCAAGCGAGTGGCGTAGGACGCGCAGCTCCTGTTCGTTGATCTGCTGGAAGATGAACGCGTGTGCCTTATTCACCTTGAGCATCTCGGCCGTTACGAGCGCATGGAAACGATCGCTTTTGTCTTGCATTGTCAAGTTCTCATCGTCCAGGCGCTTGATCTGCTTCTTGAGCAGCTTGTAGTCGACGTAGTGGTCAGCCCATTCCTTGGATGCCAGGCTGCGCATGCGCTTGCCGAACTTCATGGTTGCTGGGCTTCGTATCTGCGAGTGAGTGAGGAGACTTTGGCCCAGAGCGAGGGAACTCAGATCATTGCAGCACGTTCCACTTGCGGTTGAATTTGAATCTCCGGAGATTCGCTCCTCTCGCTCCTTGAGGATTTGCAGCCTGCGCAGCGAGATGCTTGAATCTGCCGGATTCTTTTCTCAGGCATTCAGTCACGAACCAGAACCAGCAGATGGCCAAGGGTCAGACCACGAGGACCACACACCAGACTGTCGCAGAGTCGTTCTTCTTCGTCCCACGACCACCGCAGAAGCAATAAAATGATCCAAACACACGATCTTTCGGATTGCGAGTTCAAGAAACGTGCGCATGGGAGTGAACGTAACAGGCAGAAATGTGCGTGAGCCCTGTGTGCATGTCACGAGAATGTGTCTGTGGCTCTGTCCGTTACGATTGGCAGCTTCTCTTGCAGTCGAGGATGACGTCACCGCATTCGCTGCGTTTCGACATTTTCCAGGATGATGAACTGGCGGAGTGCTTGATGACCTTGAAGACGCAACAGCAGCCTCATCAAGCCTGTGATGAAAAGCTATTTAGAGCCCGATTCAAAAGTCGTTGGATGGCTGTGCGTTCATTTCTTCAGATCGGCTGATTCCTTCAGATGATCCATAAATTTCAACCATGTTACCCACCTTGTTTTCCAGAGTTCCTTCGACCTATGCATGATATCAGCCGGTCATCCTTCAACTGGGTCACAATCATTGGGTGATTGAGCGGATCCTACGTCGATGCCACAGCATGTTTATCCGCCAGTTTGACAAGAATCTCCACAGTTTGGCTGATTGTTATCCGATCTGCGGGTTCCCACGCACACATGCGCTGCACCAGACACCATTGCGCATCGTTCATCTCGGACGGCTGCTTCGGAAGCGCATTTTGAACAACGGTTTTGTATCTCACGGCCACATCAGAAACCATGCCCCACGGTGCTCGACCGGTTACGGCCTCCACAATGCACATACCAAAGGAGTACACATCAAACGAAGCGAAATCGCACACGAAAAACGGTTTTCCGACGTGGCACGCTCCAAAGAGCGTCACAATGTGCGGATGCAGCTTGGTCCAGATCTCGGTCTCGTTCAGAAACATGGCACGACTCTTCTCGTCAGCCATGAACGCGGATTTCACCACAACAGCCGTGCCGTTCCACGCACCGAGGTGCACAGACCCGTACGAACCACGAGCGAACGAGTGGTTTGAATTGAATTCGATCTCATGAGGAGGAGCGAACCACTGAGGCACAGACTCGATCTTTAGCTTTGCCAAGCTGGACACGTCCTTGAATAGTTTATGGATGGATCAATGCCATCTCTTCTTCCGTGTACTGCGACGCGTGGCGATCGCATTCGAACATCAGCAGTGTCAACGTTTCCCTTTGCACCTCGGGGTCTTGCAGTTCAATATTTCAAGCTCTTCTTTCCCATCCAGAGCGCCATCCCGTATATGGCATCGCTGATTATCTGCTTTCTCGCTGGTATCGGGAACAGGCCGTTTCAGTTGAATCCAAATCTGTGGCATCAAACAAATCTATATCATACTCGCGCAAGCCTCGCTCGCTATCGTCTATCCAACGTTTGGTGCGGTGTATACATGGCTGCCACCGACTCGTCAGACTGAATTTATACTGATTCTACCAGTTATGAAAGCCTTAATGCAGAACGTAGTTGTGGCCAAGTGCATGCAGAAGGCCAGCTCTATTTTCGATTGTATCGATAAATATCGCGGAGTGTGTGATTGCATTTTGAAGTATGCAGGAAAAGGTCGCGGGCATTGAAATACTAAATACGAATACTCAGCAAGGGCTCATCCGCGCAATGGTGGAAACTTGCCTGTAGTCTGATGTCTTAGTCCCAAGAGAGGGATCCTTCGTTCGACTGCGGGCACCAATTGCGCTTCGGCTCTCGCACAGAAATAGTGAGACTTTGGGTTGTCTGTCTATTATGAGTCAGCTCCGAAATCAAGATGCGGAACAAGACATGCTTCCGTCTGCAATACCTGTAGACAGAGGGACCTTGCTGAAATCGTCCTTGGACCCATCATGGCGACGGGCTCTTCGTGTGGCTTAGGCGAGGATCGAGCACTGTGGAGTGTCGTCCTAAGTACAAACAGACAAAACGAAAAATGCAAACTGCGTCGCAAATTTCTGAGCAAAGTCGAATAAAATGGGAAGATCGTCCTTTCTGGCTCCGCAGACGTTCTTGTGTCGTCGCGGCCCACGCTTCGACGCAGATTGGTTCGCTGTAAATTCAGCCCACTCAACTTCCAACTTCGTATGCAGTTCTGCCTGGGTCAGCTCCATCAGAATCACCACCGCATCGCTGATCTCGGTTCGATCCGCTGGCTCCCACTCACACATGCGCTTCACCAGACTCCACTGCGCATCGTTCATCTCGGACGGCTGCTTCGGGAGCGCTTTCTGCCACACAGTCTTGTGTTTCACCGTCACATCGGGAACCATTCCCCAAGAACTCGACCAGTCACGGCCTCCACGATGCACATGCCGAAGGAGTACACATCAGACGCGAACGTCCCGCGCGTCTTGCCACTGATGACTTCGGGCTCCAGTTTGATCTCTGCCTTCGCTTGCTCATGAGCTTTCATTTTTATTGCCGTATCGAGTCTTCGTTTCTTCATGCCAAGCTTTAGCAAGGCCATGGTGTGGCTCATCCCATTTTCTGCACTTGAAATCTCCTGCACAATGGCTTCATGGTAGCTGGCGATCGCGTACATCATAACAGTTTCATTGTTTTTGTCCACTACTTCGATTGAAGCTCCTCGACTCAGTAAAACTCGCACCATTCCTGCATGACCTTCAGAAGCAGCCAGTATTAGAGCTGTCTGGCACTTGTCGTTCACTGAATCCATGGATGCACCACGTTCAATAAACGCTTGAACTGTGGTCTCATGCCCGTTCTGGGATGCGAGTATTAGCGCCGTTTGTTTGTCATTTGCCTTCGCATTGATCAAGGTTCCAGCTCCGATCAGTAGCTCCGCAAGCTGTTCATGCCCATTTTGCGCAGCCCATATCAATGGAGTCCATCCGCTTTTGTCTGCAGCGTCCACTGGAGCTCCATTGCCGATCAGCACTAGAATAACCTTCCCGTGTCCATTCTCGGCAGCAACGATCAAATGAGTTTTCTCATTTACTTCTGCAGCTTCAATCAGAGCTCCATTGTCGATCAAAACTTGGGTGGTGTCCATTCAGCGCCACCAGGATCAATGGAGAGGATCGATCATCATCTATAGCGTTTACCTGGGCTCCATTGTCAATTAATAGGCGAACGACTTCGTCGTACCCATACAAAGCAGCCCACATCAAAGACGTTTTCTGGAGTGCGCCTACTGCATTGACTTCAGCTCCGTTGCTGATGAGCAGTTGAGCAGCACTTCTAAGCCCATACATCGCAGCCCACATCAACGGAGTTCAATGAACTACGTTTTCTGTGTTAACGTGAGCGCCGTTGTCGATTAATAGCTAGACAACGTTGTCGAATCCATTTACCGCTGCAGTCATTAACGCACTCCACTGGCTTGGGTCTGCTGCATTGGCATCAGCCCCATGGTCGATCAGCAATTGAACAATGGTGACGTGGCCACGCATTGCAGCTCACATTAACGGAGTCCACTGGTTTTTGTCTTTTGCGTTTACTTGAGCTCCGTTGTCGATCAACTGTTGAACTTCGTTGACGTTTCCATTATCTGCTGCCTGCATTAACGGAGTCTTTTGATATCGATCTTCTGCATCGACGTGACTCTCTTCGGCTTTGAACAGATGAACAATGTTGCCGACCGCATACACCATTGCCCACATGAACGGAGTCCACTGAACTATGATCGACGCGTTCAGCTGATCCCCAGTGTCGGGTGATAGCGTTTTAACGCTGCTGAATGCGAACATCAATGCCCACATAACAGGCGTCCACCAGATTACGTCTGTCGCATTCACTTGGGCTCCATTATTAATCAGTTGCTGGACAAAACCGCTAAGCCCGCTCAACGTTGCCTTGATAAACGAAGTCTGTTGGTTTGATCCTTGACTGAGTTGAGCCTTGTTGTTAATTAACAGTTGAAGAATGCTGACATGGTCATTTTCCAGCGCCAGCATTAGCGGAGTCTTTTGGAACTTGTTCTCTGTGTTGACTTGAGCTTTGTGATCGATCAACTGCTTGACAACCTTCATATGCCCGTTCTCTGCAGCTAGCATCAAAGGAGTCGTCTCGTATTCATCACTAGCATCTACAACGGCTCCCTTTTCAATCAGGAGCAGAACAACGTGCAGGTGTCCACTCTTCGCTGCCAGATGCAACAGCGTACGGTTCCAGTCGTCTGCACAATCGACGTCCACTTGGTCGGCCAACAACCGCTTGATATCATCTAGCTTCCTTTCGTCCGCAGCCTTTAGTAGTAGCTTCCGTTCGAGCATCGCTGCTTGTCCTGTGATTCTGCTCCGCCGTATGATTTCTCCGTCCAACAGATTTCCAGATGCCTCCGTGAATAAATGCACAGTACATGCTGGCTTGAAAACTGAGCGTTTTCATCGCCAAGACAGAGACCGACTCGTCTTCAGTGGGTACATGTATCCTATTTCAGCATGAGTTCAGAATCTGGACCCTCGATCTGCATATACGTGCCAGTGCGAGCTGCAACGTGTTCAGTAGATAGTTGTGCGTGCCTATGACGCTCTCACGTGGCATTCTTCTTGACGCTTGTAATGTGTGAGATTGATATCTGCACAATTGAACGCGATCATGCTCAAGTTTTACCCGTGGATGAAAGTGACCAAATTTGCACATGGTTTCAAATCGAAATGGATTAGGCTTCTTCATTGAGCAGAATCACAAGGTGAGCTCATAGGTAAATTAAATCGATTTACTTGTTATGCAACCGAAGCGACTCGCGGAGGCCGCTGAATTTGTTCCTTTCCGAACAGCTATCATCTTCAAGCAACACAAACCCATCATATTCACTTCTCTGCCTATGACGCAACGTTCGCTGCATCATTAGCTACGCACTCCTGCTGAACGACCAGAGGCTGTTTGGGAACTGTGGGGTAGCGGACTCCAGCACATTCAAGCTCTCATCAAACACAAAGACATGAGCGAGAGGCAGCACATTCTTCTGTTTGCGGTTCAAATCATCTAGGGTGCATCCAAAATGGCCCAGCTGTGCAAACAAAGAGCACAGCAAGCAGGTCGTCCCCACGGGCTCAGGAGCTCCTCGGAGTTTCTCGTGCTTGAGCACGGCCACATTTAACTGCCGCACTGTCACATTCGCTGGTAGGTTGAGCGAGTCCGGCGGGTTATCTTTTGGCATTCTACGATCTCTCGTTTGGCCAATTGTCGAAGTCGGATATCTCGTCGACCTACAATTTCTTGGGTATTTGAATAGCAAGAAGAAAATGGTTCCGTTTGTCGAATTCTTTGATTTCAGCAACCAGATGAGTGACTCTGATGAGACGAACTCTCCATACACGTTTGAGCTTTGGTTGACTAGACTCGTTGCGAGCCAGTATACTTGAACGCAGTTGAGGATTGAAGTCGAATTGACGGCATGTACGTTGCGTCGAGTACGCTCGACTCAAGACAAATAGCCATGATACACTTTATCATGATCTGGTACGAGAGGTATTATAGATTATTTATCTGTGATCAAACATCACGGAACCCTCGAAGAGGACGCAGGAAAGAATGGCCACATAGGTCAAGCTCGATCCTGCGTTTTGCATGTACTTGACGAGTACAGCGCATTAAATGCCTCCACGGACATTAACGTAATCCCGATCATGCTCTCGTCCCCATTGCGCGATGCAAATGCGACTACATGGTTCATGTTGGCTTTCATGGTCGGCAACGTAACGATTAACAACGCTTGTTGCGTCGGAGGAAGTGCGTTATAGACCTCACCAAAGGCAGGGTACACCAAGCAAAGCGATGCCTGCGCCACGATAATCGTAACCTGATCGTTCAATTTGCGGCTCATACTTGGGTTCTTTGAAATCGATCTCGTCCTGCCACTAACGCGAAAAGAACGACCAATATTGAGATGTATATCGAACAAATAAGCACGAGGTCGAATGGAAGTGGGAATACCCAGCGAGCAGCGATTCCAATGAACACGCCGACTGCGAAGACTGCTGTGGATGACGCCATTAACCAAATCCCCTTCATAGTCAAGTTCAATTCCGGTACTATTTCCTTCACCTAAATGAGGAAGCCGAGGCTGACAAGCGCATTGGCGCAGTAGAAGCGTGTTTAGATGCCATGTTCGCCATCCATTCATCTGAAGAATTCTGAAGTCGGATGAACTCGACGATAAGTGAAACCATGAACGGAGCACAAATCGTCGATACACGAGGGAAAGAAGTATGACAGCAGTAGCGTTCGAACGCTTGAAATCGCTCGATGGAGTAGCTTCCATGATGGCTGATAAGTTAGGAATGCCATGCGTGCTCTTGGTGACTCCATATGGCTTCGACGTTTTGAAAAGCGCCTTTGATCGTCTTCACTGCCTTTAACAGCATTGGTGGTTGTGCGTATGATCCATCGCAACCGTCTGGACAGTCGAATCATTCTTGGTCTTGTTGTCATTACCGCTTGGAAATGAAATCAGTGCTCCAGCGGCATTACCCCCCTCTATCCACAGCTTCGGTCTCTTACTCGCAGAAGACTTGGATCACTCGATTCGCTTCAAACACTAACACGGACTCTTTGTTTATTGATCGTTCATTCCAAACTACTGCACCACTAGAATCAATCGGATGCAAGACTCTTACAGCCCCGAATGGATGAGCGGTTTGAGATAGAGCTCGTAGCTCTCCGCGACTTCAGTCTCGTTCAGGGGCTCATCACGTGCGCGTTTGACAAGTTTGCGGTAGATGTCGCCGTCGTAGCCGCCGATCGCCGAGTTGAGCTCAAAGTCGCTGAAATCCCAGGCGTCTGTGAGCAGCACAGCGTTTTTGCGAACAACCGGCAGCAATTGCACGAGCTGTTGACGGATAGCTTCGGCCTGCGCGGTCGACATGTAGTCGTCTTCACGGAAGTCGCCGATGTTGTTCACCATGAGCCAGGCTCCGAAGAGCGCACAGAGATTCGCGACTGCGTGTTTGGTCGCACCCTGCGGGATACTCTCAAGTCCCTGCACAAAGGACTTGAGCAGAATGAGTTCCGTGTGTGCTGCCGAGGCGCGGGTCATGAGCACCATGCAGGCGTTGGTATTGTTGCTGCTGGAGTCCATGGCCTTGACCAGTTGGAGTACGATCCGTGCAGCGCGCACTTCGAAAGCCTCAAGCAGCTGAGCAAAGTTGGCCACGTCCACTGGGTTCTTTGCACTGAAGCGCATGGCTGGGTTCGACCAGGAGCGGATGTTGGCCAGAAACGCTGTCGTGGAGTTTGCGTCGACCGGCGGGCGGTGACCGGACTCCTTGATCTTCTCGGGCGACGACTTCATCTCCTTGACCAGATAGCGGGCATGCTGCTGAACGAGCACGTCGAACGTGCCTTCATACGTGTTGGCCCCTACAATTTCTGCGAAAATGTGGCCCAAGTTGCTGGAGTTGGTGAAGCCGTGGCCACCGCACATGCGGCGGCAGGACTCGATGCCGTCACACACGTTCTTGGCCAGCCAAGCCTTGAGCCCAGACGACATGGCGTGCAACTCCGCGAGCTTATCAGCGAAGGACCCGTTCCCGCTCTTGATGACTGCGACGGCCGAGTCGTGGAAGCTGATCATGGTCTTGCCAGAGAAGGTGGCGGCGTACGAGAGCGCGAGCAGCGGGAAGAGACCGTACTGCTGGTTCTGGTAGTCCAGCACCTGGAACTCGCCCTTGCCGGTGGGCGTGCGGCCTTGCACACGCGCAGCACTGAATCGGGTTGTGATGGTCGTTGCTTGGGCCATAAGGAGACCGAACTTCAAGATCATGTAGGCTCGCACTTGGACCATGGTCAGGTACACCAGCTTGTCGCTCTTGGGCTTGACGAACGTGCCGTCGGGCAGCACTTTGGCGTAGCGCATCATCATGTTCTCGCGCGGGATGCGGATGTTGTGCAGTGCACAGTAGCCGTTGTCCACAGACTGGAAGCCGACCTTGGGGCCAATGTCGCCCACTTCAACTCCAGACAGAGGCTGGTGATCCTCCATTGAACGGATCTGCACCAGGAACGCCTGAACGCCGACGTCTTTACCGTCCAAGAATAGACGCGCGTGGAAGATAGCATGATTAGCTGTCTTGGCAAGACCTCCAGGCCACCACTTGCGACTCGTGAGCGTGGGCGAGTCGATGATGAACTCCTGGGTCTGCTTATCGTACGTAGCCACGGTCTCAATGCCCTGCACGTTGGATCCGTGACCCAACTCGGTCTGCGCATAGGCGCCTGTGATCTTATACTCTCTGGCCAGCTGCAGCCACTTCTTCTGCTGGGCTTCATCCGCTTGGTTCTCCAGCGTTGGAACGAACATGGAGCGGTGCACGTCAAAGCCCGTGGGCTCGCCGATGGCCGTGTACAGCAGCTTCTGCTCGTTCGGGTCCGTGATACGCTCGTCCTTGAGCAGCTGGATGTAGTGAAATGCCTTCTTAATGCCGTAGTTGTAGCGCTCCTTGTGGTTGCGGTACATCATGTTGCGGTCTGAGAGCACCGGGTGGTCCGCGATCATCTGCACGAGCTGCTTGCGCCGCGCGTTGGCCGCCTGGCCGCCGTGCAGCACGTCCGCCAGCGTCACTGGGTCGACGTCTCCACCCGCGCGCTCCTTGCGCAGCAGCAGCGGCGCCAGGTCCTTGAGCTCCACGTCCATGGCTTCCGTTCTGGCGCTCGGCGTCTCCAGGGCGAAACACGGAATGAGCTCTTTGCTTCGAAAACGGACGATACCACATGCACATTCGCTATGGGAGGGAGCACGGTAAGGCCATCAGCAGTCGGGAGTGTGTTCGCATCCCATATGGAGACACCGTTGTGCGGCCATGAGCTGTGGATGCATGCCCGTTACAGAGACAGAGAAATCCTCGTGAAGGGATCGAGCCTGGGGCCACAGGTCTGGACTCAGACGAAGGGCACTCAATCCGATGACAAGCATCCGTCGACTAGCGCTCTATTTGGGCTGACTGACTGGGCGTGGCATGCAGTTTCAGAGGGGATCTGATCTGATTCCACCATTAAAACCATCGATTACCGTTTGTTATATGAGTCCTCAACTATCAGCATATCAGTTAAATAGAATAGGCTACTTCCCAGCAACGGTAGTTTACCATTGTGAAAATAAATGACCGACTTGAAGATTTCCAACCGTTGACGAAGCATTGTAGTTTGCTTTTCAGCCAATCAGAGGCACTTGAGGTTCAAGCTTCAACCAAACTCTTCGAATCAGCCTGATGGGCGGATTGCGCACGACAGAGAAGCTCCGGCGACGCGATCATCACAGAAGAACCAGACGCACTCGCTGCTCCCACAGTCGCGTATTTCTGCAAAACCACTCGTCAACTTCTCTATTTCACTTCAGCTTTGATCGAGTCCCGTCGGAATTCCGATACCCACGACTCCTCTCCCATTGGCTGAAAATAAACCTGCTAAAAATATAGCACGCACTTATCTCATTACATCTTACCACCTGTTCCTCTACAACTACTGATTTAGCAGCATAGGCAAGGCTGAGGTTTGTATTGCGTAAAATGAATTGGGCGTGACACCCGGCGGGCGCTCAAACGGACTCAGGCTCATTATCCAACGCGCGCTCTCCAAGTCAGACAGCCATCATGAACGTAGAGCTCAAGGACCTGGCGCCGCTGCTGCTCAAGAAGGAGCGCGCCGGCGGCGACGTGGACCCGACGCCGCTGGCCGACTTGCTGCACGGCGGCAAGCCGCGCAACGACCGGCGCAAGGCCATGGAGCAGATCATCGCGAGCCACCCGGTGCTCTCGGACCGCGACACGATGTACCGCAACCACAAGGAGCGCTACAATCACGGTATCAAGAAGGCCAGCGCGTACGTGCAGCTGATCACGGAGAAGAACATCACGGACCCGTGGGACCAGCAGTTCCTGTACTCGGCCATCGGCGAGCCCATGGGTATCGACGTGCACCGCGCCATGTTCATCCCGACGCTGGAGAACCAAGCCGACGAGGAGCAGCAGAAGAAGTGGCTGCCACTGGCGCGTGAGTTCAAGATCACGGGCGCCTACGCGCAGACCGAGCTGGGTCACGGATCCAACGTGCAGGGCATTGAGACTGTGGCTACGTACGACAAGCAGACCCAGGAGTTCATCATCGACTCGCCCACGCTCACGAGTCGCAAGTGGTGGCCGGGCGGTCTCGGCAAGACGGCCAACCACGCCATCTTCCACGCGCGTCTGTTCCTGGACGGCAAGGACGTTGGTGTCCAGGCCTTCATGGTGCAGATCCGTTCGCTACAGGACCACCAGCCTCTGCCTGGTGTTGAAGTGGGCGATATCGGCCCCAAGGTCGGCTTCCAGGCCGTGGACAACGGCTACTGCGCACTGCACAACGTTCGCATCCCGCGCGAAAACATGATGATGCGCTTCTCCAAGGTGTTGCCCGACGGCACATTCGTCAAGCCCAAGAGCGACAAGCTGGTGTACCTGACCATGGTCCAAGTGCGCGCTCACTTGATCTCGAGCTTCGGCCAGATGATGGGCAAGGCCTCGACCATCACTACTCGCTTCAGTGCTGCGCGTGTGCAGGGCCGCACACCCAACAACAAGGGCGAGTTCCAGGTGCTAGACTACCAGAACCAGCAGTTCGGCCTCTTCCCGTACATCTCCATCTCGTACGCGGCCAACTTTGCCGGCAAGTCGATCCTGGACATGCACGATGACGCTCTGCAGATCATCACAAGTGGCAAGGGCTCGTTTGGCTCCAAGCTGGCCGAGCTGCACGCCGTGTCGTCTGGTCTCAAGGCCTGGCTCGCCGAGCAGGTCAGCAACGGCATTGAGAACTGCCGTCGCATGTGTGGTGGCCACGGCTTCACGCAGTCCAGCAACCTGAGCCACCTGTTCGCCGAGATCGTGGGCGCCAACACCTTCGAAGGCACGTTCGACGTGCTGGTGCAGCAGCACTCGCGCTACCTGCTCAAGGTGCTCGTGTCTCTGCCCTTAAAGGACATCGACCTCTCGCAGCTCCCGGAGAGCTCCACGAGCTTCCTGGCACGCGCCAAGAGCTACGCCAACCCGGCTCTGCGCTGCACGGCCTCGACACCCGAGGACTTTGCGGACTTCAAGTTGCTACTGGAAGCCTTTGAAGTGCGCGCCACGCGCATCATCCTGCGCCTGGCCAAGGAGATGCAGACCACCAACAACGACGGCAACGCCTGCATGGTGCTCATGTCGCGCGCTTCGACCGCGCACGCCGAGCTCATGCTGCTCAAGTCGTTCGTGCAGGGTGTGGACAGCATCCCCGCCGGCGCTAACAAGACGGCCGTGAGTCACCTGTGCGCTCTCTTCGGCGCGTGGCTCATGATCAAGAGCATGGGCGACTTCCGCGACGAGAACTACATCTCGTCTGCTCAGGCGGACGCCGTGCGCCAGCAGGCCATCCGTCTGCTGCCGATCATCCGCAAGAACGCCGTGCTGCTCACGGATGCCTGGGACTTCAGCGACTTCAACCTGAACTCGACCATCGGCGGATACGACGGAGACATCTACCGCAAGCTCGTGGAGCGCGCTGCCGGCGAGCCGCTGAACGCCACGCAGGTGGCCGAGAGCTACGAGTTGTACCTCAAGCCGCTCATCCACGCGGGGCTTTAAGACAGATAGCTTTCATTTGCTGCTTAGAATTCGTAAACCAAGATAAATACTAGTGCGTCGTGCTGTTTGTGAATATGCATCAATGCGTTGAGGTGCGATGGTACCAACAAATGTTTAGAGTCATGGTCGATTTGCATTAGGCCATCGTTGATACTGAATACTACAACTCAACAGCATTGCGCTTCGCACTGTGGACTCGCACCGTGGACTCGATCTATGACTAATAGCGAGGAAACCGTTGATTTGCATTTTCGCTTGAATTTGCAAAGGAATCCACAAAGTAAGACCCAAGAAGTGACGGCGGCAATTCTGTGTAGTCACCCGGCGTGAACTTGTATGGCTCGGAAAATTTCGCGCTAAAAGCACAAACTACAATCAATCGGTCCAATTGGCTTTGCCAATCTACCCATTGTTGAGCCGGTGTTGGCAGATAACAGGTGGTCTTTCTGGCTTCACGACGAAAACAACACATTCTTGCCATTGCTGGCAACAAATCACAATTGTTGGATGATCTGCAAATTCAAGTCGCTTGATATAACTGTTGATCGACTGGACAGGCCTGCTCCCGATTTCACCGTCCACCCTGGTAACAGAGCCCGCGAGTCGACTGCGAGAACTCAAATGACGAATAGATTCGAAAAAACGGATATTGTTGCCTTGTTATCGATAGAAACGGATCCCATTTAGTTTTGCTGCGGTGACTCTGGCGCTTCACTGATCTTCAGTTAGCTCTACGAAATGAAGCCTGACACGATATCCTTCCAGATCTTCGAAAGCATCGAGTGTAATGGGTCTGCGCTCCTTGGTGTCTTCAATTTTGTACGTGAGGTCAAATGTGGTACTGGATAAGCAAAAAACATCGATATGCATATACAGTATGCCTTTGGGGTGCATATGGTCACAAACATCGCCATACGCTCGCTTCCGATCGTGCTGATGGTCGTGCCGCCCGCAGCGTACGATGACTTGTACGTGGTGACTGTAATCTTGCACTGGAAATCCAAGCCAAGCAGTTTGGGCCAATGTGTTCATCGTCAAATCACTGTTATTTTAACTGGCGAATGATGGTGTCACGAAATGCATGATTCACTTCCACGCAGATAGAAACAGCTCTGTCAAGGACCACAAGGGATATAACGCGCTATTGATATTTTAAAAGGATTGCAAAACGAATGTAAGAATTTATGATCTTAACAACCGCCTCATCCAAAAATGATACGAAGATGCTTCTGTTTGTGAGGTTCCCTCACTGGTTAAATTGGACGTATCCATCAATTGACGGCGGAACCCACGAAAGATACGGCACTGCAGGAGCCATGATGGTCACTGGAATGCTCAAATGCACGTCAGGAGCCCATGGAATATCGCACTCCGCCTCAATGCGATAAGAGCAACGAACCATGATGCCTGTCGTAGACGGTGGCATCGCATTGGTTCCATACTCAGCTGTCACCAGCGGCAGAGGCAATGGCTGGGACGATTTCGAGGCCGCAGCCACACCAGGAAACGACTGCACGCAGAGCTTGCGAGAAAACGTTCGAGTGCTGCCGCCTTTTTTAGGTGTGAGATGGATATCCTGGTGCAGATAGCAGCGCAGGGCCGTAATCTCAACTTGCGATCGATTGTCGACGTCGCAGGCCACATTGGCCGTCTCGCCTGGGAAGAAAACGCTCTTGTCCAGGCGGATGGCCAATTCGCACTGGCCCTTGTTGATGCAGCACAGGAAATTGACGTTCTCCACTGTCGAGTCCATCAGTGGCTCCGAGACGTTCATCACAGGCTGCGGATGCACGACCAAGTGGCAGTCGGCCTTGAGATCCGACGCGAAGAAGCCGTTCACGTCCAGCGTGGTCTTGAGCTTGTACTTGATGTCTACCTTCATATCACGGACATTGTCTGAGTAGAACTTGTCGAGATGGAAGACGCCCGGAAGCGTGGGTGGGAGCTGGTACTCGAACGGGTACATGTACTTGCCAGGCGCATACGCATGCGGCAGCGAGCAGATCACGATCTGTGCGTACACATAAACAATAAATAATTATCCAATCGAGGAGCGATAAGTGACTACGAAAGAGCCGTAAAGCGCACCTTTTCCTTGAAGAATTCGTGGTCCAACTTGTGGTGGTCCTCCTTCCTATGTCCGTCCTCCGTGTGCTCTTCCTTCCAGCTCACTTTCTCTTTGCCCGAGGCCTTGAGCACGAGCGCTGCGCGTACAAACATGACCTATGTAATCCTCTTGTGCGTCCGCTATGCGGTTCATTCGCGCGGCGGGCAACTCACCATCGCACTGAATGGGCTCGTACACCTCCACGTAGATCGTACCCACGATGAGCTCGCCTGCGTAGTACGAAGGCTTGTTCACCGACAGACCGATCTTGCCCTTGGAGCCCAGGCCGAACGCTTTCGCCAGCTTGCCCATTGCGACGCCGTTAAGAGAATGAAACAGCGGGTGGAGCGGTCCAGTCGCTTCTGTGGAAACAAATCAGTGGGAGCTGTGTTAAAGTGACGCACGGTCCTTCACTTGGCTACTGTTGATGGGTGCCAAAAATATGAGCAGGTAAATTTTGGTTGCCTGAGGATACTGAGGCATAAGGGGAGTGACTACGGAGCACTCTTGTCCGTAGCACCGGTGCATAGAAAGAATTATCAGTCGTTACTAATGGGTGTGGGTTCAGACCACGGCAGCAATATCAAGGGGGAAAACTATGAAGCATACCCGTTATGGAGTACACGAACATAAAAGAGCCACAGACGTGCGAAGGTAACGACAGGCACTTGTGTCAGTAAAGCGTGGGTTAATAGAGCAGGTAAATGGGGTTTACAGTTTGGACCGGTTATATTTTAACCGGGCTTAGTCGCTCTGGTTCACGACTTTACTTTTACCACAACGAAACTTGCGCACAACCAATACCAACTTCGAAAAGTTCCTACCCAAATCATGGCACCACCTTTCACGATAGTATCCTCTCTGGAAGCGGGACACAGCTCACCTCTACAGTTTGACGATTTAGACGACTCTGCTCTCGACTCAGAGTATTGGTTCACGGACACGCTGTCTGAAGAGGCAACGTACAACCCGTTGGAGCGGATTGAGGGTGTATACCGACCTTACGAAGACTCTGCTCTCGACTCGGAGTACCAGTTCTCGACCATGCCGCGTCCTGAGGCAGGGTATAGCTCTCCTGTGCAAATTGAGGAATGAGATAGGGCGCAAATGGAATCTGCCTTCAGAGTCGTGCAAACGTTTGTGATATCGCCGCCTCCAGAGGCGATATTTAGCTCTGAAGCCGAGGCTGAGAGAGCGATCCACACGTGGGCTAGAGACCATGGTTTCAACGTGTCTCGCAGGAAGGTCGGCTTCAACGAAGATAAAGTTCGCTGTGAGCGCTTCTACACCTGCAATCGTGGCGGAAAGCCGATGAACACACGCAAGCTTCTTGAGCACGAGCGTCAACGAACCCATCGCAGGTCGAAACGCAGTGGCTGTCCCATGCGGTTAAAGATTCGTGCAGTGGATCAAGCAAGACCGGACAGAGAGTGGAAGATTCTGTACACCAAGGACGGCAGTCACCTTCATAATTGCGCACTATCCCAAGACATTCATGTCCACTCGGCACATTGCCGCCGAGCAGCAATGCATTTGGGTCGAATGCTCTATTCTTCATAGCAACCCTCAAGCGCTCACTACTCCAAAGGATATCGCCAACGCAGTCAAGGCTACGCGTTATCATGAGATCGCACTACAAATTCCGACCCAAGCTCTGTTTTCGCGACTGAATCATAATGGTTTCTTTTTCGACTACACGATCAATGAGTTCACTCACAGCTGCAACACTTATTTTGGGCACATCCTGAATCAACGAAGTTTTATAAGCAGCATCCAGACGTGTTGATTCTTTATTGCACGTACAAAAAGCCAATAAGTACGAGATGCCGCTGTTAAACATCATCACCATGACCGGAATGAACACGATTCTTCCTGTTGCACAGTGCTGGTTCCGGGGGAAAAAGAGGTCGACTTTCGCTGGGCTCTATCGAAGTTGAGAAGTTTGATGGATACCGAGGGCATCAGCACGCATGTGATACGAAGTGATAGGGATCTGGCTTGCATGAACGCCATACGATTCGTTATCCGGAGGTTCCATCCATGGTGTGCAGATGGCACATGAATCGTACGCAACGTTCTTGCGAAGGCCAGACAAGTTCTCGGGCAAGTGCGTGTAGAGGATCCACGGCCTTGGAAAGACAAGTATATGAACACGTGGCAGACCGAGTTGTTTATAAATTCATATTATGAAGCCGTACAATCCAACACCGAGCCTGAATTCGAGGAAAACCAAAGGAAGTTGCATTGGTTAAGTCCAATTCTGGGTAGCTACCTTGATCGACACTGGTGGAGATACAAACCCATGTCGTCGGATTCTGGACGAACCAATACCATCATTTCGGCTACCTAGACGCGTCGCCAGTTGAAGGAACATATGCTCAAATCAAAAAGTTGTTGAAATCTTCCCGTGGAGATCTATACACGACGTTCCAGAAGCCCTGACTGTGGCGGAACAAGGCTGTGCTTGCCTTGAGCTACAAGACAGAACAAGATGCGACCGTAACACCTCACGAGCTGCAAGCTGATCGCTATTCTGCTGTAGTTCGCATCATTTCAGTTTGCTCTTTGAATGTTACAGACACTTTATAGACTCAAGCACTAGAGGTTATGGTGCAGTGTAAGCCTCGCGCAGCTGCAGCGGCACATCCAGGACAGTTCACGGGCGGCCATGCGTTCACGAGATCCTCCTTCTTATTGAATCAAATGGCACATTAAAATTACAACCTGAGCACTTCAATCGACATTGGTGGATCCCCATATTATTAGACACTTACGAGCTACGAATCGAAGAACCAGCAATCATCAGAAGCAAGAGGAAAGCAACTTCTAGCACAAGGAGCCACCAAGCCAATCATGGTGTGTTCCGGACGCGACGAGACCCCACGTTTTCGGAACGAGTTGATTTGAACCACCATGCCAGCCCTCCAGCGAATGTTGAAGCACTCCAAGCTACAGAAACGATGTCACTCCCATCATTTTCAACAATGTTTGAGATGCAAGAGATGGAAGTCAATTCGCATGAATATCCTACTACTTATCCCCGAGCATGGGGGTACGCAGGGCGGCACGCGTACTGAGTTCCATTTACCACGCTCTGAATGCAGCTCTTAAAGATTGACTCGTTCGTACCCTCAGACCCACCAAACTATACAGGTTCCTCTTATATTTTATACTTTTCGACCAGTGATATTTATACATTCTGAAATTATCCAGTAACCCAGGTTCTCATCAACAACCAATCGTTCTATGAAGTCGAAGTGGTTCTGCGACCTTTCATATCACTAGCCTTTATTTTTTCGTCACGCTATGGTCTTGCCACCACCACATCGCAGCATCCGTGACCAGTACCGTGCCAACAGCACCTGTGAGAACTACCTCTGGGTGGATATATAACCAGTGAAGGAGCTAGGTTGCTCCTAGCCTCCGTCCGCAGGTACATGCGCGACCTACTGAGCGACCGTCAACACCTCGGCGCGGTAACCAAGGTTGTTCTCTCAAGGCGACCAGTTCGACGCATTTCTCGCAATACGTCAGAGAGATTCCGTCTGATTCTCCATCCATCCGTCCATGTCCCAAAACCATCCGGTGCGGCCTCCACCCATGACCACCCACCTCTGTATCCCGTTGCGGCCCCAGGGGACGCATATCAGTACAGAGCGTTACTTGATGTGCGCCTCATCGACGGTGAGGCTCAAGTGTTGATTGACTGGGAACCCACTGGGGAACCCGTGGTCAACGTGACCGCGCTGGACCTGCGCATTTTTCACGATCAAGCGAGAGACCGGCAGCGCCGACGCCGAGATCAATAGGTGATATGCATAAGCGCAATACAAACAGAAAGGCTTCACCATTTGCTTCATGTATTTCACTCCTTTCGAATCATACATACGCCGTTTTCCTAGTCGAGTATATGCCCAGTATCGTTTCGTACAACAAAGGATAACAAAGGATACGCATGACTGCATAATCCAGTGCATACACGTTCATTGGCTTTGATTATACGCAATTGATTCATACTACACTACTGTATCAAGCCATTACCACTGAGATCAAGCCAGCCGGCCATGGTCACGCTTAAACGCGTCTGGACCTTCTGATCCGGGTTCGCTTTGTGTGTTCCGAGCTATTCTGTAATGGCCGCAGCACTGTCTGGATGAGTGGTACCAAGTCAGTTGTTGACGACCACTCATCCACATTGGTTGTGGAGTGACAGATACACCGATTACTGGCCGCGTTTGGCTCAGTCTTGCATTATGCATTTGACTAGAATCTGTGTGCGTGTGTGAGTAAGGTGAAGCCGTCCATTAGGGCGAGCGTGCCTTTATCCACGAAGCCGCTAGATTTGGGCATTTGCTATTACATACTATTATATACAACAACAAATAGACAAATGTGAACTCGCACTTGTTCATGTTATTTGCTCTTGTCCCTCAAATTATACATTCAAGTCGCTTTTGCTTGTGCTGTTTGTACAGCCCGAGTGGCAGGATCATCTACTAGATCGACGGACTCCCAGGTTGGAGTCCACTCTAGAAGCACCGTCACTTGTCCTCCCACCATCTTGACGCCGAGAACACGTCTGTAGTCGTAGGAAGGGCCGCCATGTGACCCAGATCGATCACCTTGTTGGTCACTTGGTTGGGCCGCCATGCCGCCTCTAAAGCGCGCACCGAACTCTGCGACGACTCAACAGCAGAAATCTCTCGGCGCTACATTTGCTATTCAACCAATAGCAGCCATGATTAATACCCCTCTATTCCGATAAGGTGCAACGTGTGCTTATCGAGGGGGACGACTGTAGTAAACACAGGGTTACTTGTGTTGGTACTCGAAATGCAATGGACCCAGTATCTACCAGGCACTGTGGCCAGCGTACCCCCACGACCTAGGTGGAATCAGAACATGCTCGTATGCGTTTCCTTCATCCTTGTCGGCGTGTTCATGTTGAGAGAGTCCTGAGAGTACGTCAGAGAGACGAGCAGGGGCTGGCTAGTATAGTGCTGGAATTCGAGGTGCAGGGACAGGATGATTCCAGTCGACTCTCTCGCTGTACGTCGGCTCGCGGTGTGTACTATAGAGGCCAAAGTTTGCGGCGTGGCGCACTCGTTCAGTGTCGACTCGATTTCTCTGTTGTGTAACGGCGGGCTCAAGCACTCGACGACACAGGAACGAGTCTGACGGACGCACCTACCAATGGAGATCAAAGTGCTTGGGCAACAGCTTTAGCGAGCCACGACTCAATATAAGCGTTGTCAGCTCGTGGACGCACGGGCGCCCGTGAATGAGGCGAAAGCGTCCTGAGCCGATCGAGGCTGTGACTTGGCCACGGTCTCACGTGCTTGCGCTAGCAGCTTCTCTGTCTGGACCAAAGCATAGATCGCGATAATCCGAACCACAGCTGAGTAGCAATCGGATTGAAGCACATAGGAGCCTTGGTTGCATTGTACTGGATTATAAAACTCAGAGCATCAATCGTAGTGATCCACCATGGCATTGAGTGCTGAAACACAGTGAGTAGATCGCCCTGTGAGTTGTGGAGCCATCGTTTCACTTTCGCATGGGTTCCTTCCACAATAGACGTGTTTTGGTGACCGAAATGACTGTACGTTTCCATCCAGCAGTGAACAATTTTTTCCTTGAAAAAATTGGCCACAGTTACACTCATAGCTCGGAGAGCCGCGCAATTCACCGTGATAATAAGCCGTGTCCGCGAATTAACGGTCTCATATAACTTCGCCATGTACGCGGCAGTGATAGCTGAGTTGCGATACTTGGCGTCAAATGGACCGGGGTTTTCAGCACGCACTTGCCCGAGGACCTTACGAGCTTTGGCTAGAACGTTCTTGTTTATATGCCAACGGCACACCATCGTGGGGACTGCTGGAAACACAGACTCAACTGAGTTCATGCAGCTTTGATCTCGATCCGTAATGATGATATGTGGGGTCGAGATTGAGCTGTTCACTTGCATTTCACGCAGGGCCTTGAACGCCCAAACGTAGTCAGGTTCAGCTTCGCCAGGAAGCCAGCATTGAGCGACGGGAACAACCGTATTCATGCCGGTCACCACGACCAAGTTCAGCAACAGCATCCGGTACTTGTTGGTTTTGTAGGTGCAGTCCACAATGAGAACGTCGGACCATTCACGATAGTACGCTGTGGTTTGCGGGTGGGCCCAAAACAGGTAGCGGAGATGCTGGGTAGCTGGATGGACTTCAAACTTGTAGAAAAACCGTGATATGCTAACAGTCCAAAGAGCGTTTCCATTGCTGTCTGTGTCGAGAGCAGGCGGCGTCGGGTGAGACTTCTGGCATTTGAGATGTCCTTCGGCACCACCAGCGAGTCGGGGCTTGACATCAGTATGGCTGCGTGGACTTGAGCTGTCGCCACACAAGCAGTCGACTGGGTCTGGATGAAGGACAGCGTTGTTGGCTGAAACAGGGGCATGTCGCTCATGGCAGCCCGCTGACGGTGGCTCGCATGAATGCGTATGCCCTCTGATGGTGGGTGACTGTGCTTTGTTTTGCCATCACGAGTGTACTCTATGGACCATTCCATATCGCAGATTGAGATCTTGATACGCATGGGGCAGCCCATTTCTTAGAGCCCTGCATTGGGCGCTTGCGTTCTTCAGTCAGCTTGTGATTGTTTTGGGGCTTGCCGGCTCGATCACATGCAAACAGCACACTCTTCACTTCTCCATAATCGCCGATGTAACGGGTCTTGCGCGACATATTGAAGCCATGAAACCTCGTCCACTCATGGATGGCTCCCTCGGTTTCACTTTCGGTTCGGTACGTTCTCTGAGGTGGGGGCTGAATAGCGTACATCTTCGAGGTCGTCTTCTGCAGTGGCGTGCTGTCTTGTTGTCCGATTTTGTGGAGTGCGCTTGGCTGCAAAACTGAAGTCCGTGGGAGCACTTGAGATGTATCATATACAGTCGTCTCTACCGCATCGCACTTTATAGGGATCATGGATACAGTCGGCAACTGTTTCGTGGGATATACGGTACAGTACTGTATATGTCACGAAACTAAGTTTGTTACACACTATACTGCAGTTCTTTATATGCGCCGGTGCTACGGACTAGAGTGCTCCGTAGTCACTCCCAGGCATAAGAGTTTTGGCTAAAATACATAATACAAACGATTTGTACCACTTTCTGAGCTCCGCAGCAACCACTGGATACCAGCTGTTGTAAGTTAAATACAGCCGTGCGTAAACTATAATCCGTATAAGTTTGTTGGAGGTTCGCAAGGAATTCGAAAAACGGCTAACTGTTTTTACTATTTAAAAACTGATACAAAAATAGGTGTTGAAAGAGGTTCGGAAAGCGTGCAAAAACGGCTAAGTCCATTCCTGCTTGAAAATCCGATACAAAAACTCACTACTGGCATTCATAATATGGAACTCGTTCAATCATGCATATTACGTTTAACGCTAACAGAACTAAGATCAACATTCACGTAACGCTACCATACTGCCCGCTTGCTTTTGCGAATAGTTGATGATCTGCATCAAGTACCGCAGCCGTTGTTGCTGAAGCCACGGACCATGCAGTTCTTTTGGGGTCTTCGTCGTCGAGTAGCACTCCACAAAATAAAGAATGATCACACCGCAGTTATAGCAGTCGCTTTGATTCCATCCCTTGTCTTCAATGTGCCTCGACTGTTTGAATCGATTAATGACTCTCCCAAGGTACTTGCATGCACGGGACAGCTCATCAAACACTGTAGCGTCTCGCATCGGGTCCATTTTCACAAGCACCTTCTCGCGCCAGTCAATCACAATGATGGTCCAATGAGCGCCAACAACATTGATCGGAATGAAGATGCAGTCTGCTGGCTGGTTGAGAAGTCTTTTGAGTTCTGTCTCAAGCGTGATTTTTGCGAGGTCAAAGTTGCCGAAAATCGTAGGATCTACATACCTCATAGTCCCAGAGTATGATTCCTTAATGCAGCTTAAGGACATCTTAATGCAAACGTCATTGAGCCACTGCTGACGGCGAAAGCGATGCATATCATGCATAACACAAATCTACAAAATAATCACACAAAATGTCACACAAAAACTGGTTAATCACATGATTCGCACACAATTTCACACATTGACACAATGTGTCACACAAAGCAAATGCTGGCTCACCTCCTGTTGTACTTGCAGTTCCGAGAAGACGGGTATCGATTCCATGCAGGATACAAGAGCCGCTTTCGCTTCAGGCTGCAAGCGACCGGAGTCAGACGTTCCCTGGGCCCACTTGATACAATCTGCCATGGCAAGTACGTGCTTCTTCTTTTGATAGAATACATGCATGGTTGTAATGGCATCTCCAGCAACATTCCCCATTGTTGTTACTGGAACGTACAGACAAGGGAACGCGAAGTGGGCACAGTCAGCATCCACCTTCACACAAGTTGTTATAAGTACGACTGTCGGAGCCTGACTGTCGGAACCCTTACAGTGTCGGATTTTTTACAGTATGGTCAGATGCACGTGAAGCCCTGAAGCATAGGTACAGTAGTACAGTAAACGGCAGGGATGGAATCGCTTGGGAATAATTTTTCGCGGGAAATACAGTCCATGTTTTAAGAGAAGGATTGAAAACATGGATTTCTGCCCTAAACCACTGGTTCAAAAAGGGGATTTTCCTCTGGGAATACCATCGGCAAAACCAGGAAACCAGGGAATTGTCCATCCCTGGTAAACTTGGGATCAGCGTTGGCTCTGGGCCATGGTTATACATTATCTCGGAATCAAAACCCTACCCCTAATTTATGCGATTGGTCGAAAGTATCTAGATAGAATGATTCTATTCGATAAAATTGTTTTTACTGGACCTCGCCAAACTGTCTGTCGGAGAGATCACTATATACCTCCATACCTCACCACCAGAGACTGAAAAATACGCACATTGTCATGGAGAAATGCGGGTGAACGACTGACAGCGTCCTCGCCTGTCCCCCACTGCATCTTCTCTGTGTCTGTGATCCCAAGAACGAGCGCTGAAGCATAAAAAATGAGCCCACTACCACTCTGTATTCTACGCAGGAGCACACACACGATTGCACTGGATTGACTCGAAGACCTCAACGAAGCCAGTGACGGCTTCGCCTGCGGTGAATGAAGGCTTGTCTACCGACAGAATGATTCAGCTTGGGTTTAAAGGCGAATGCCTTGGCTTGCCCATCCTTTCGCTGTGGCTTCGTTGGGTTGGTCAACTGTCTGTTGAGGTACTGCAAAAGACAAAAGTCTGATTGCAGATTCCTCTATACATTCGCGGATTCTATACATGACTATATTTAGCAGGATATTAGGATTAGCTGGTAAAATTGACCTATTCATGACAGTACGTTTATCATTTATTTTTCTAGGATATAGAAAAAATAAGGATTGTGGATATGTTGCTGAATCTGACGTGATACTGTACGATCCATTGACTTCCAGTGATGTGCGATGTGGGTATCTAAACAGCATGAACTCAACCTGGAGATGTGTGAATGCCACGCAAGCTGCATGCCCTTTACGAGCAAGATTCTTACATGACAATCAACAAGAGAAATATTCGCTTGAAGTTTAAATTTGTACACACAACTAAATTCACTTATTGCCATGTTCGAATCCTTCGGTACATGGCGTGGCCCACGAGGTGAAGTGCTCTTCCGGAGCCACAATAGTCACGGGAACGCTAACACGCACATTTTTTCCCCAGGAGACATGGCATTCGATCCCAATCCGATAAGAGCAGCACATCCTGATACATGTTGTAGACGGCGAGATCGTCGTGGGCAGAGCCAGAGGCAATAACTGCGTCGACTTTGAAGCCGATGCCACACCAGGAAACGACTGCGTGGCGAGTTTGCGCGAGAACGTTTCCGTCCTGGTAGTGGGTGTCAGATGCATATCCTGGTAGAGATAGCAGTGCACGGCCGAAATGTCGACTTTTGAGTGGTTTTCAATATCACAAACCACAGTGACAGTCTCACCAGACTGGAACTCATTCTTGTCAAGTCGAATTCCCAATTCACATTCGCCTTTCTTGATGAAACCGAGGAACTTGACGTTCTGGACGATTGAGTCGATCGACGGTTCAGCCACAGACATGACCGTCGCTGGCTGCGCATACACTTGCAAGTTGCAGTCAGTCTTGAGATCCGACGAGAGCAAGCCTTTGACGCTCAGCGTGGCTGTGAGCTTGTACATGACGTCGATCTCCATGTCGGCTATGAAGTCTGACTTGAATGAGTCGAGATGAAAGACACCGGGAAGGGAAGGCGGGAGCTGGTACTCGAATGGGTATGCGTACTCGCCTGGCAGATACTCGTGCGGTAGTGCATGTATCACGATCTACGAGAGCACATCAAATAACATCAGCGAAAGAAAGTGTCTGAGATCAACAACAGCGATGTACGTGCCTTGACTCCAAGAAACTCTGGTGCGTACTTGTAGCTATTTCCATTTACGTCCGCCCAAGCCATCTTCTCCATGCCTGACACCTTCAGAACGAGTGCTGCAGAATCATATAAGTGATCTAATAGTGTGAGTCCAACTACTAACTATACAGCACACGTACCATCACACTTTATTGGTTCGTAGACCTCAACAGAGATCGTTCCAACGACTAACTCGCCTGCGGTGTACAAAGGCTTGTCCACCGACAGATCAATCTTGCCCTTGGAACCGAAGCCGATCGCCTTGGCTAGTTTGCCCATTGCCAAGTTCTTTGAAAACTGAAATGGCAAATTGTATCATGTGCGTCTTTCGCTTGTTGACGCCATGCACGTGGCGCCAGCCCTGTTTTATGGGTGAGATTTATTCTGGGTACGGTTTTTATGGGTACACTTTGAACCTACTCCCGCAGCCATAATATGTGTCCCAGTAACGCGTTGTTCGGCAACACGCACGCACTACATTCAGTAGACTAACGTGTGTATGCGGCACGCCCAATAACGCCCAATAGACATTCACGATTGCCCTCTGTCGTATGCAACACTGGTGAGCATTCCTGATCGGTTTCTTCTCAAATCAACGATAAAGTACAAATATGGTTTTCAGTTAGTAGATAAATTTCATGAGGTTCCCCTTTAAAATAACAATTCGAGCAGCTCGTCTACGCATTCTTCTAAGCTTGGACTGCCTTCCAGCTTATCCAGCAGATCGATATCGTCAAATTCGAGCTCTGTGGGCGCTTCTACTTTGAGACTGACAGGGGAGTTGGGGCTGCTGTACTTGTTAAGAATAGTCACGGCGTCCTTCATCGTGGGAGATGCCAGCACGCTGCTGTTGTCGGTTGGCGACGACGGATGAGTGGCAATTGGCGCGATGGAGACTGACAGGAGCTGCTCGGTTGATTGACCCATCGCAGCCGTGAACGAGAACGAGCAGACGTCCGTAGGTGTCGTTGTCCCCATTGTGCGTAATCGCTCCTGCATGAGCGACTCCTCTGTAATCTTATGTCCTCGATGCATTCGCATGAGCGCCTGCTTGGTGCGCAGGCCGCGCAGGCGGCGAGCGGCCTTTTGTCGGTACTTCTGTGCGTGGGTCATGGTTTGTCGCACTGTGCGCGTGCCAATGTAGGCCGACACGAGCTTCCAGGGGCCGTTGCTGTAGATTTTGATCGCGTCGAGGAACCGAGCGTGCTCCTGGCGCGTCCAGACACCCGTGCCCATGCCGCTGCGTGAGACCTGGCTGTCGTCATCGTCGCTTCCGGAGAGCGACTCGTTCATGTCCACATCGTCACTGAGGTTCGTCTCGATTTTGAGTGACGACAGATCGCGTTCGTGCATTTTCATAGAGGCAGAGGAGGCAGATGACGCGACGTCCATGTTGCGCGGTAAGTTGAGTTATGGAAGAGAGGCGGTGTGGGCCACTGGTAGGCGGAGGAGGGGGAAGGAGGAGGATCGGTCGGCTGGAAAATCCAGGAATGACAACGGCTGCTTCACCCAAAAAGAACAAAAAACAAACACCCTGGCGCACGCGCGACATCCGAATGATACTCCGCTCAGTTGCCGAGTGGTTTATGATATCAGAGCAAAGTTACTGTACAAACCAGTGGGGATGGGGGGAGGAGGAGCAATGCGACCAGAGAGTGTAGGTGCTGGGGAGGGGTTTTAAAGAAGGAAAAAGCGCCGGGTTTTTGATCCACTCGCACGGACGTTTCAATTGAGAAACGTGGATTGCATTTTCCGCATGAGCCTATATTCGGTCGTCACTCTTCTTCGGGCGGAATGGAAAGGCGAAGAGGCGAGGAGAAGAACAATGCGCGAACATGTCGCAGTGGATCGTGAACTCGGAGGGAGAACAGAAGATTGCACACTCACGGTACTGTTCAGTAGTCAAACTTGCCATAAACAAGCTCCAAACTAATCATGTTCAAAAAGACGGCACACGAAGGCGCAATCATGTCTATAAAGGAAACTGAACTGCATAAGGAAAAATAGAAAATCAGTCGAGGTCGGAGCGAAGGGCCGCCTCCGTGCAACAATGTATCTGCGAGAAGGAACACGCTTACTGGCCACACGCGGTGCAATCCGTCGAATCGTTCCTCGTCGTTTGCGCCGGGCAAAAACGGAAGTTGAAGTGCAACCTAGGTTCTGACCAATCATGTTTGGCAGGTGTGCAATCGACTAATCGGTGGAATGGAATGGATTTTTTTGAAAAAACCGAGTTTGCAGCTGTCCTATAGTTTGTGGCTTTGAGCCGTTCGACACTAATAGTAAAAAAGGGGGCCGAATTGTGTCGCCAATAGTTGGCAGCTGGATTTTCTTGTCATGTGGAGCTCCTACTCAATGATGATTGTGGGTACACCTGTACAAGCATTCCCGAATGATGGGTGCAATTCGTCACAATGCTGCCACTCTTGCGATGTTCTTTGTGTGGTCGTAAACACGGTTGACGCTTGCAGAGATGCAAAAAGTGGCGTTGCGCAGGGGTCTATTGTGCAACAGGGATCATCGCATTCGTGTCGCACCGAAAGTGCTCAGCGTTTTGCACTTTTGAAAATTGGCGTGGAAGCACTTGATGTAAATGGCGTAAACGGCGACAGGCACGTGATGACGCCCCATAGATGTAAAGTATGCGATTGCAACCAAATTGAGATTGTGAATCTTGATGACAAGAGGGAGAGAGAGCGACAGAGCGGAAGAGGAAGGTGTAAACTACGGTATCAGTGGCATGTGTTTGGTTTTCCTTCTGTGCGAGTTCGTGACAACGTGTGTACAGTACATATAAATCAGCTTCACGGTAAGTGTCTTGACCTGTACAACCACATAAAATGTTGGAAGCAAATGTGGGGTTTCGTGAAACACAGGAGTATTGTTTATTGGAGGCTGGTAGTGTTGTATCATTTTGAGTCACCATTGGTATGTGCAACCCCCGTCTGAAGAAATTGTGTGGGTTATTTGATGGCTGGAAATTCTGGCTTGGTACTTGACGCAGAGCCGCAGCTTTTGCGTTACAGTATTGAACATGCGCAAGAAACTGGGTATTCCGTTTCACCGGCAACAATGATTCATGATTTCCCAACGCTCATTTATTTGACAGCACAAAGGAAACCAAAAGATCCATTCATCCATTCTAGGCTGACCTCCCCTCTCTTCAACATCCTCATCAGCCACAAGATAGCTTGGCGCTGGATTTTATAACCCGTGACGTGCTCCATCTCAATACCAGTTGGCGCCACTCCAGCCAAGCAATCAAGATGCATGGACACCAGGAAAATTTCACTTGTGCAACTCAAACTGCCAACGCCTGATTTATTTATTCGCATAAAAAAATAGAGTGCATAAATTTATGCATATGATGACGCCCTGCACCAGTGTACCGGGCCAAGGGGTACAGTCCATGTGCTTTGATTAGCACTCCCCATCATGGAGCAAGTGCTTGTTCATGCGCCAGAGATGGCGTCATTGCTGCCTCCGCAGGATGCAGAGACCGACGCCAAGCTCAGTTTAACGCTCTCTGATGCGTCCGCCGCAGTCCCACCTGCCGCTGGCTCGGCCACACGCGCCGTGCAGATCGTGTCGACGCGTTCGGACCGCGTGAAGGTCGTGCAATGGATGCTGGCGAGGCACGACGCCGGCGAGTCGGCCTTCATCTCCAAGGCGGTCAAGAGCTTCCCGGGCATCTTCTGCGCCAACAACAAGGCCAACCTGCAGAAGGCGTCCAACTGGTGGCACCGGCGCGACCAGATCATGGCCTACGACGAGGAGGACAGCCCCGTGGGGTTGTCCGGCGACGGTGCTGAGGCCGCCATCATCATGGCGCCGTCCGGCCCCAGAAAGCGGCTGCGCGTCAAGGCAGGCGCAGGCAGAGGCCCCAAGCGTGCGCCCTGGGTCGTGTGGCTGCATGAGCAGATGCTACGCGAGTGTCTGCGGCTGCAGAGGTTCCAGGTCGCCATCTCGGTCCGCGTGCTCACTCACATGGCCGTGGAGCTGCTCACCGAGTCCACGGGCGAGTTCAACGCCGACTTCTGCGACCACGACGGGAAGCTGGTCCGAGACAAGATCACACACCGATGGATCCAGTCCTTCTGCGACCGGTACGGCGTCGTGATCGAGCGCAGCAAGGTCAAGAGCAGAGCCAAGTGTCCTAGCTGATCCTCTCTCATCCATTAGTAGTCTCTCTTATGTAATATTGCCTGCGACGGCCTTTTATCCAGCATGCGCTTCGCTGTTTGTGCCTCAGCCTTAGAGACCGGCGTGGATGAGCGGCTTGAGGTACACCTCGTAGCTCTCGGCCACCTCGGTCTCGTTCAAAGGCTCATCACGAGCTCGCTCCACCAGCTTGCGGTAGATGTCGCCGTCGTAGCCGCCGATCGTCGAGTTCA
>JAADVQ010000055.1:0-53344 GCA_023335835.1 Elongisporangium senticosum | reverse complement strand
GGCGTCCTTCATCGTAGACAGCGCGCGCAAGAACTCCCCAGAGGTTCTCTATGGGGTTCAAGTCAGGGGACTTCGATGGCCACTCCATCACGTTGAGTCCAAACTCGGCAATGACTGTCTTCGTCTCACGTAACTTGTGAATCGGTGCGTTGTCCTGCTGAAAAATATGGCCTGCAGCATGATGAGAGGTAACAAATGGGATCAAATACTTACGGAGTGTGGCGCAATAGGCTGTCGAGTTTTGGCTTTCATCTAAGAACGCTAAGTCGCTTTTCCTCGCACCGAAAAAGCTGCCCAGATCATAACCGAACCGCCACCAGACTGACGCTTCTTGTAGTATTCTTCTTCCTTGCGAACATCATGCCAGTAGTACTGGAGTCCATTCGGGCCGTCCAAGTTAAATTTCTTCTCGTCGGAGAAGATGACGTGGTTCCACCGATCGCCGTAGTTCTTCTTGTCAACGCCCATTCAAGTCGAGCCTTCACGTGGTCCTTGGTCAATGGTGGCGCGGCCAGGCGCTTCTTGAACTCCAAGTTGGTCGCTTTATGTAGGAGGCGCTGGATAGAGGAGAGGTGGAGCGGGATGTTCAGAGCGTTCTTGAGCTGACGTGCGCTCTTTTTCCCTTAGCTACCTCTCGAATGAGGAGCCTCTCTTGGCGGTCTGTCAACTTGGAGGGTCTTCCAGGGCGCTTGAAGGAGCCATACGTGTCTGGGGATGCAAGGAAGGCTTGCACTACACTCTTGCTTCGTCCAATCTCGTTTGCGATCCATCGGATCGAGCATCCTAGCTTCCGGAAGTCGAGAATCCTCTGCTGCTCGACCTCCGTCAACTTGGTTCCTCTAGGCATCGGAATTCGAACTGAATGGCTCTGGTAATTCGTGTATGGGTTGTACAGACGCGGGCCGCCATAACCAACCTCTTTCCGGCCTCACATCAGGAGTAAAAGCGGCTTTATTACCAATCTTACCGTCGTGGCCTTATATTTATGAGACCCCCTCAAAACAGTAAAATGTGGATTTCGCCTTCTGGAGGAAAAAATAAATCCTGACATTTTAGGGACTGATAACGCGTCGTTTTACACGTCAAATGGTACCCAAAGAATTTTGCAAAAATGATTTTTGCCAGAGAAAATTCAGAAAATCAATTGTCCGTATAGCTATAAGTCGCACTGTACTGCACTACTGTATCAAAGTACTGTACGCTTCTGTTATTTAACGTTGTTTCGTTTGAAGCGTAAAATACGTTTTTCGCTCTTCGGTTCGTGGGAGGGGTGCTCCATATGCTGAAACCAAGATTTGATCGTGCTCTGTTCAATGCAGATCGTTCAGATGTTAGCTTCGCTATAACAAGCAGCACCGGACACGCCAGATTTCCCAGATCATTAACACACTCAAAGCTGTTCAATTTAGCGATGACCTCAGCTCCATGTGGTAAGCGTGATCCTGGCTGATTGCTCAGCATGCTTCCGTGATCTAAGGTTGACATGGTCAGATACCGACAGGCACGCATCAAGTGAAGAAAGAGCGATCATTGCTCACAAGCAGACGAACTTGCACATTCGTCCGAGTTTGGCCGAATACACCGCTACTACCTCGTGGTTTCGCGTGTTTTACAGTGTGTTATTTGGTGCCTTCGCCTGCATTTACATTCACGATCTTGGTTGAATTATTACCATTGCGTCCCCCAAGCGAAGGGTGGAAAGCCAATTGGATTCTCTAGATTCGCATATTCTTGTCCAACCTTTTACTTTAGGTCGGAATGGCATGCTAGTGATCCCTGCGTCCGGGTTAACACTAACGCATGTGCTCAAGATCGCTGTTGGCTCATCAATCGGATTCCTGTTGCCAATATTGCTGCTTGCTCAATTCTGGTGCTTTCTCTTCCCCTTTACGCTTCTTATGGAGAGTCCCACGATGCTGGCCTCAATGGCGCTTTGCACGGTTCTATGCGTGGGAATGAAAAAGTGGCGAGCGAATCCAGATATTACGGACCAAGCGAGAGCTGTCGTACCAGTCTTAGGGGCCCAATCTCTTCTGCTGGTAATCCATCCAGTGTACAACGCGATTTTCTTGCGTCCGCATGGCTTCTATCAAGTCGCATTCGTTCTCGTGCTTCCTGTCATCAAGTTTGTAATGAGCGCGGTAATTAAACGTGGTTCAATTGGAATCCCAGCCGCGAACGGCGTTAGAGTGGTCACCGTCGAGCTTTTTGACGCTTTCTATCTGTTCAAATGCATGCAGTCTGTAGGATCGTTAACGTCAGGAGCCGGGCTGATCGTTGTCGATCTACTTGTCAATTTCTATCACCTTCGACATTTACACAAGTAAAGCAAAAGTTAATGAAGAGTGGCAACGGGGACAATTATAAACCTATGATCCAGGAATCCATTGCTCGAGTGTCATCTGGAACTCATTCACTTGCGCGACTTCAAACTGCTGAGCCGTCGTATTTTTCAAAGGGAACAATTGCTCCTGGTCCTGCAATCGGACCCCCGGCCAAATTTATGGTCTCCTCAAGAGCAAGCAAGAACTTCGTCAAACTAGATGAGGATGTGCACGAGTTGCTGGCCGAGTGTGAGCAGCTTGTCCTGATCGAGTTTATCGAGTGCGCTATTCCCATGTTTTACGCTGTGTACATGATCATCCTGTTTCATCTACCAAAAGCCAAATATTACCCAGAGATGGAGCGGTTTGACGCCACGAGGCTTGACCATACCGTGCGAAACATCGCTGCATATGCAACCTTGGAGTGTCTCTGTTGTACATGCGTACCTGTGGTGGGAGATCAACATTTCTGTATTGCATCTGCTGTCGAGCGTACTGGGGCACGAAAACGTCATGCTCCAGAAGTCTGGGTCATCGTCGTGCTTCAGCTGACACTTCAGCACACTCGTACACGGAGTTTTCTTCTCGCTATATGTGCATGCTGGTCGGAGCTAACAGTGGATCCTATGTAGGCTTTGATGGATCATTCAAATTCCAATGGTCATGACGAAACGACGATTTGATGGCACGGACGAACACGTTGACGTGTATGGCAATCGCTTGCAATGGATGCATTGAGTTGGAATCGTTACAGAGTCACAGCTTTGACCATGCGGCTCTTGGTTCGGGTATGTATCCATCTAAGGCGAATTCTATCGACGCCCGCATGAAGACGAATTGCCAGTCTGCGCAGCCAGCCGTAGCAATGTGAAGATGCTGCTGGAGTCAACAGGTCCAGCAGAATGACGACGCGTTCGCCACTGGCCTTAACCACTGCGTATCCCTTTGAATAGCCCACGCAGGAACGGTCCAGACACGCGAGAGAAGACTTAGAAAACCGTAGAAGCGTAGCGCCAGAAAGAAGCGCAAAAATACAAGGCGACGTTGTTGACACTGGAGTAGTAATATCTTATCGTATCCGGAAAGATATTACTACTCACTGGGATACACTACATAGTCTTCATCTCGCTGGGCGCCTTGTATGTGGCGGACGAGGCCATAGCCGTGTACACGTTGCCTCCGTGGCTGCCGTAAATGTTCTCGGCCGGCGGCGGGTTGCGCACCAGCTCGGCTCTGTACGCGTACGAGCGCTGCATGGCCATGTACTAATGCAAACGACTAGGTTAGAGGCTGATCGCGTTAATGGGCTGTGACTTGAGGGGACGCACCGTGACGAAGAGCTGCAGACCGAAGGACACGGTGCCGAGGATCACGACGATCCAGGCCCAAATGTCGAAGTCATTCCACTCGCTCACCAGTACTAGCAGCATGAGCGCCGAGGCGACCTGGAGCACCAGCATGAAGCAGTTGCCAAAGTAGTACTATAGAGCGTCATAGAGTCAGTCATCCGTTCCTGCGGCAATCATCAGCAATCAATAGCCAGGGACGTACGAACTGCACGAAGGAGACTTTGCTCTGGATCACAGGCTCAACGGAGCCGTAGTAGCCCATGGCGGCCACGATGACGCCGAAGAGCCCGGCCCACCAGACCGTGTAGGTGAAGGCGAAGGACGCAACGATGACGCCCAGCTGCAGCAGCGCCATGGTGTTGCAGGCGTCTCGGTGCTCGTAGAGGAAGCCGAAGGGCTCGCCGCGCTCCAGCTCCGACATGATGGCGCTTGGGACTTGGAGGCTGCTGGGCCAAAGGCGGAATGACAGGCTTGAGCCCTTCAGGACGTCGCTTCATAAAAAGATCGCAAGATCCCAAGAAAAGAACACCATCGGGTGTTTTAAACAATATATATATGAATGTTACTATGTAAACGAAATTCGAAAAATTCCTTCGTGAGTGTTTTAAACATAGGACACAGATTAAGGTGATCCACATACATTTTGGGCTCGCGTTCATGGCCTCAGAACAGGACAAGGGCATCGTCAGCTCTGTCTTTGTCATGATGTTGACTGCTCGTAACGTCCAACAGCAGCCGAGCTGGCGGTTCGACTGAAGAACAGTATTGCAGTCATGGCCTACCAGGTCCAGAGTACGACGGAGGGCTCGAACGCATGCCGCGGACGCTTGGAGGGGAACTCAGGAGGTAAAACACGCTGCTGGTGTGGATGCCGCCGTCGGAAACGTCCTAGGTACGCACGGACACCGTCGTCTGGGGCCACATGCAGTACCTTCTTGGGCTTGAGTCGACTCCATCATCTAGCTCGAGTCCGTTGCTGTGATTCCGTGTGATACGCGAGCGCCGTTTTGGTGCCAACAAGTCTGTGTTCTCCAGCTCGCTCTACGCGCCTGCTGCTTGAGGAACGAGAGGAGGCACGGCATCTACTGTAGCACCGCCAGACCGTTGTGCTCGTTGCCCTGGAAAATATCTGCGACGCGTGTGAGTCCACCCAGAGCCGTCGGGTATTGACCCCACAGAAGGCAATCTTGAAGAACCGCTCCATGTGCGTCCACGTCTGCCGAGTGGCGATCATACGGCCGAGTGGTCCCGAAAGTTGTCGACGGCAATCGGTCCGCGGACAAATCCGAGATGTTGCGGTCGGGGATGAATACCGGGGAGATATAAGAACGGCAGTCGTGGTTGAGATCTTGAATCGTGTCCTTACGCGGAAGATTGAGTCCCAAGTTGGCACTTGCCACATTTCTACGAGATTGTCTGCGAATGGATCTCACGCAGAGACTCACGGCTGTGCCGCTATCAGTATTAGCAAGTAGGGCCAGCACCTATTTTGGATATCAACTCCAATCTTTGGATGCTCAGTTTGACCAAGACGGCATACAGCTTTGTCGCCATTGTGATGTGGTCGAATAAAGCGCCAAACTCTGTGATGGATAGGCAGTTTCGTTCCTGCATGATCGGAATCTGGAGCGCTGATGTCATCGAGCATTCGCAATATGAATTTCAGTGAATGCTGGGTCACAGAAGGGCGGACATCCTACGGCCTCATAGTACCACAATAAGTGTGTAGAGCCGAATGGTGATCGTATGGCCTGGCATTGACTATGGCGGAAATACATTTCGGCTCCAAGACTCTAGATCGGTCATTCAACGCAGAGGCTTGAAAATGCAATTTATTATAACAGTGGCTTCGTGTTGCCGTATGCGATGATTAGTATTGTAGAAACAATGTGCTATCAACTCTCGACGGGAGCTATCAGAAGGTCGCGTCTTCGCTATCGCCCTGCAAAACATAGTCTAGCGCTGGTTCGATCGATTGAGCAGAGCCCACAATGCACTCTAGTCTGTCCACAAGCAGCAGAGCAGTCGGACGCTGCGTCGAATCCAGACGCAGGCAATCTCGCATCATGGTAGCAATCGCTGGAGGACACTGCGACGACAGCGTCGGCTCAAGTTTACCTGCAAGAGCAAGGTTCAAGATCTGGAATGCTGCCATGCGACTCCCGTCGCTCGAGCGAACGTTGCTGAAAGGAATCTGGGCCGTATCAAGCTCCGAGAGCAAGATGCCAAACGAGTAGATGTCCGATTGTTCCGTATACCGATTGCCCTCGAGCACTTCCGGCGCAGCCCAGTACGGCGTTCCAATTCCAGCAGTCATGGTTTCCTGTACGCTATCGCGACTCACTCCAAAGTCGATCAGTTTTGGCTGAAGATTTGTCGTGAGCAGAATGTTCTTGGCTTTTATGTCGCGATGGATCAAAGGGACCGGTCGACGAGCGTGGAGATACAAAATGGCTTTGGCGATCCCCAATGCAATGAGGAATTTGTCCTTGGTCCAGGTCAGATTTGTATTGTTGCTCGCTAAGAAGTTTTGCAGATCACCGGTCTCGAGGTATTCGATCACCATACACAGATTATCCAGCTTGGTCCAGGCCACGCCCACGAAGCGGATGATGTTTGGGTGGTCGAGCGACGACGTGAGCTTGATCTCCTCGATGAAACTTGGTACTGGCTCGATCTGCAGCTTTGACGAGAGAAGCTTCTTGATCGCCACTGGTGCAAACTGATGGTAGCCCATCCAGACTTCACCAAAGCCGCCTTTGGCTAGAATGCGAGTAAACTGGAGCGCTTCCAATGGGATTCGACTGCGGGTGAGTACAGAATCCTCCTGCAGAAAGCGAATCGCGTCGTTTGCAGCGTCTCGCTCGCCACTGCTGCCCAGAGATCCGGTAGTAAGCGTGCGGTCATCACTCGAATTCAATTCAGCATCAGTTTTCAATCCAGAATAGTCATGCTTAATTGATGCCGCGTCCCCATTATTGATTGGCGACATCACTTGTAATTCCTGGATTGGGTTTGAGAATGAGCGTTCAGCCTGACTCTTCTTGCGCCTCCACCATGAGACAACGATGGACACGACCACAACCAGAGCTAGCCATATCAGCAGAATGTATGACCACTTGATACCGGACTTAGAACGTTGCGCTTGCACAAGCCAGGCCGAGACAACGGCACCGGTTGTTGGTGTGGCCCAGTCGCTTTTACTCGTGTTACTTAAAATACTGTACGGGCGACAAGGCACAATCATGGCGCCGTAGAACCCACTGTCAGTCGTGCATTGGTCCCATGCAGGCTCATTTGCCTCGGGGCCTGTATGAATAGCTAAAATCAAATAAGACGTGCTGGCATCCATCCAGCTGTGCCGAATCACTTGAGGAGTTGGAATATCGGTGGCTGATCCGCCGCTAGCCCACATGGACGTATGAGTGCTGCTGTCTGCAACATCGCCAGAGGCGCAATTAACCATTGCCGCCATCTGATCCCCATTGCATTCGTAGGAGCGATTCGAGTATCCTCCGTTCCCGTCCGCACATGTCTTGACTGAGCATCCGCCATTTTCGTAGGCTGCCTGGGGAAGCACAATTTGAGCCATGGACTTGTCCGCCTTGGTGTAAATCTTGACAAACGTTTTCCCATCCTCCGCGGCGAGAACGTAGCCGCTGTCCCAAATGAGTGCGCGCTGCAGGAGTCCATCGAGGTCTTCGAACTTCAGGCCAAGCACGGAGAGTCTCGTCTGAACGTTGTTCGGGAGGCTAGATGCTTCCAAATCAAGTTGTCCAGCGACGTCCCCTTGTGCATACCGAACCAGATACTGGAGCGCGAGGTCGGAAGACGTGCCGTCGTACGTTGGTGCAGAATCGACCAAACTCTGAAGGGCCAAGCTCAGGGTCGGATGTGAACGAGGAGTTGTCTTAGAAGACGTGGGGGACGTCCCGGTAGAGGGAGCAACCGTACTCGGCGTGAGCGTAGAAGACGAAGAACTCGCTGATGTAGAGCTACTGGTGCCGCCTGCGGGCGTCTCGGAAAGCCAATTGTCCACGACTTTCCCAAAATTCGGCCTGCACCAGTCAGCTTGGGTTGAAACGTTGGCGTAAGGCACGCACGGGACGATCATGGCGCTGTCAGACGCTTGGATGGGACAGCTCGCGTACGAATGCTCTCGAGACACCATGTGGATGGCGTAAATGAGATAGTCTTCTACCGAGTCCGACCACTTGTGAGTCACGACGGTCGGTAACGGAAGCAACGCATCGCTGCCTCCTGTGGCCCACATGGACGAGTCCAGCTCGTCTCCGGCGTCGGAAGCAGCGCAGAGGCTCACTGACGCCATTTGCGTTCCGGTGCAATAGAGGGACCGGTACGTTGGAGTGGTGTTGTCCGATGGGTTAGTGCAATTGCGCACTACACATCCAGGCTTCTGGAATTGAGCCAGCGGAAGCGCAATGTCGGCCATTGTCATTGCATTGTCGCACATTGTGTAGATGGTCGAGAGCTTCGTGTCATCACCGTATGTAACCACATAGCCAGAGTCCCAGAGCACGGCTCGCTGGAGCAGCGGCGGCAGGTCCGCAAACTCGAGTGAGTAGTTGCTCAACCGTGTCTGGATGTCGCTTGGAATCGAGTTCAAGGAGAGCGCTGGCACATTAGTGCCAAGGTCGTAAAGATCGCGGAACTGCTGCGCCATGTCGGAGGAAGAACCGTCGAACGTGAATTTGCTGGAGGCAGCGGCGAGCGAGACGCAGAAGTTTTGAACCAGGCCGAGGCCACTGGCGATCCCCACAAGCCACGATGCTCGACGCATGGCTCCCCCCACGAAACGAGTTGAGCGAAATCCGAAGTGACAGGTGTCGGTGGCCAGCGACTGAAGAAGGAACACAGGTTCGGCTTTGAAGAGCACGCACCCTAAACGGACGCACGATCGCCTTGCTCAGCGAAACGAGTGTTCAGCATCGCCACCAGTCGCAACTTTAACAGGTTTCCACATTCCATGATACCAGCACGTCATTCCTCCTTGGACCCATCTTTAAGTGGTGAAATGCGTGCGACAAAAATTAGTCGTGGGTTCAGAAATTCAAGTTGCCAGCGAAATGTCTGGCTCTACAGCCGCTTGCGATGCTCTGAGGACTTCAAAAGATCGCAATACGAATTGTGGAGGCGTGTTTTTGCCGCCAGGAAACGCCTGGATCGCTTGCGCCAGAATTTACTGGTTTGGGATTCTGTACCCAAAGTAGCCCACGCTATCTGTTCAGAGCTAACTGAACCCAGGCGACTCGTTGGGAATCAGTCGCCTGGTGTCCACACCCCTCGGCAACGAGCCATTCGCAATAAAGCCATGGCGGTAGTATGACACGTCGTCCTCAGTGGGAACTCAACACAGACTTCTGACGCTACGGGTTGTTTGGCAGGGTATCGACAGCCGCCGGGTGTATCACGACAGCGATATCAGCCATGCGACATCGCTTCGATCACTTCGAGGTGATGCAGTCGAGTTCGCTGGCAGTGATTCTTCGCTGTCCGAATCTGGCTCGGCATCGAGGATGACCGGCAATGGCGTATCATCACTCATCACTGCTAATGCAGTTGGGCTCGCCATTGAGTCCGGAACGTCAAATTCCTCTAGCAGTGGCACTACTGGTCACGCTTCAGGTGCGTGAACTTGTGCTTGTTCTCATGCACATACGCTGACAGTGTTGTCCATAGCGCCCCCAAAGATCGGCCTCATCGTTGGCATTTCGGCAGGCGCGATCGTCGTTCTAGGCGTCATCTACGTGCTCATCTTTCGCCTTTGTCTGGGTAAGCGACGGCAAAAACCCAGCGAGGCGACCCCTCGTACGTACGCGGCCACGACGACACCAACTCCGGTGATACGACGGTCAACTACTCCACAGATACGACGGTCGAATACTAATAGTCTTCCGGTGCCGGAAACCAGGCCGGAAACCGGGCTGTGGGACGACCCAGCGATCGTGGTGTTCCGCATCCCATTGGACAAGGTGTTTGTGGAACAACTGGTGAGTGAAGGCGGCTACGGAGAAGTCTACTGCGGACTCTACAAGGGCCAGCGGGTCGCTGTCAAGAAGCTGCAGCCGGCCATTCGCAACGACTTGAAGCAAATCAACGCGTTCCTGGCCGAGGCCAAGATCATGGCCTCCATTGAGCACAAGCGGCTTGTACGCTTTGTCGGTGTGGCCTGGGATTCGCTGCGAGATCTCTGCGTGGTGACCGAGTTCATGGAAGGCGGCGACTTGCGCTCTCTGCTCAAGCAGTTTGACGATCGGAAGAGCCGACGTCAGGGCTTTGATGCCGACAAGATCAAGATCGCCATGCACGTGGCCCACGCTCTCATGTACCTGCACTCGCTGAAGCCTCCGGTGATCCATCGCGACCTCAAGTCCAGGAATATCCTGTTGGATGCCGAGTTGAACGCCAAGCTCACGGACTTTGGCGTGTCTCGCGAGTCTTCGGACCAGACCATGACGGCCGGTGTGGGCACGACACTGTGGATAGCACCTGAGGTCATGATGGGCGAGCGGTATAATGAGAAGGCCGACATCTTCTCCTTTGGCGTAGTGCTCACAGAGCTGGACTCACATCAGCTGCCGTACGCCAGCACCAAGTCCACCAACTCGGGGCGTTCGCTGCCAGACACGGCTATTTTCCAAAAGATCGCCATGGGGAAACTGCAGGCCCAGTTCACCCGATGGACCCCCCAATGGCTGCGAGAGATCGGCACGGCCTGTCTGTCACTCGAGCCCAACGACCGCCCAAGTGCAGCGGAGTTGGCCTACGCGCTGCAGTCGCAAGCGGGGAGTTAATGTTACGTTCGGATAGTTGCGAATCAACGACCGCTATTTTCATTTCATTCCAACAGAAAGGACAACCCAATCAAACGAAATCATTGTTGGCCCACGCTCTCCTCTGCGGACAAATGGCACGCCGGGCTGAGCTCATGGCCGTGGCGTTGATCTGCTACACGTAGCTGCGAATTGCAGCTGCTCTTGTAGGTTATGTGGCGCGTCTCCACGAGCACCTGGTCCAGCGGAGTGTGGGAGCTCCTTTATCGAACAAACTCATTGGGCTGTTCCGGGACTCAAACCGCTTCCCAGAAGGCGGCATGAGTCCAGTTGGTGCATTTTCCGACCAGCCAGTCGCAAGCGATCTAGGCGTTTTCTCCGGCGGAGGTCATTGCACTGTGCTGCAACCCGCACGACCGGTCGCTGGGTTGGAAGGAACAATAGCTGCTGGACTTTAAATCCACCATGGCGCACTCACAGCCGCACTTCCAGGTCATCAGTTTTCAATTTCCAGAGAACAAGAGAGGCGAAATGGCTGGCGGACCCGACATCCAAGCGTACGATCGCCTGCATGACGACCTGCCCACGGAGGGCACACACACGTATGCCATCATCGTGTGCATCTTTGCGTCCCTGGGCGGGGTCTTCTTCGGCTACGGCCAGGGCGTGACGGGCGGCGTGCTGATCATGGACTCGTTCGTGAACGACTACTGCACGGGCTGGAAGAACTTCACATACGATCAGTGCGTGTCCTCGACATCGGTCAGCCCGGACGAGTGGTCGTCCTTCACCATTTGGTACGGCATGGCGTACAATCTCGGTTGCATCCTGGGTGCCTTCGTGGGCGGCATCGTGGCTGACAAACTGGGCCGCCGCGCGACCATCTTCCAAGCCGGCGTGCTCTTCTGCGTGGGCACGTGCTGGGTCTGTTTCTGTCCGAGCCAGAACCATGGCTTGCTGCTGGCCGCGCGCTTCGTGCAGGGGATGGGCGTGGGCAACGTGTCCTTCTCGCTGCCGCTCTACGGCTCGGAGTGCGCGCCCAAGGAGCTGCGCGGCATGTTGGCGGGCTTCATGCAGATGACGTTGGTCGCGGGTCTGCTCGCGGCCAACATTGTGAACGAGTGCGTCAAGAACACCACGCATGGCTGGCGCGTCACCAACGGCGTGACCATGATCGCGCCCGTGATCGTCATGGCCGGCATCTTCTGCGTGCCCGAGTCCCCGCGCTGGACGTACCAGCACGAGGGCAAGCACGCGGCCGAGGCTGTGCTGAAAAAGTTGCGGCAGACCAACAACGTGGGCCGCGAGCTCGACGCCATCGGCGACCGGCTGGCCGAGCAAGGCGCCGACTTCAAGTACTCGGACCTGCTCGAGCCGTCCATCCTCCGGCGCGTGATCGTCGCATGTCTGCTCCAAGTGCTGCAGCAGGCCACGGGCATCAACCCCATGTTCACCTACGGCGGGCTCATCTTCAAGAACATCACGGGCAATGGCGTCATGTCCGTACTGCTGCTGTCCATCGTGAACTTCGCGAGTACCATCCCGGCCATGCACTGGGTGGACTCGTTCGGCCGTCGCCAGCTGCTACTCATCGGCGCTGTGGGCATGGTGCTGGGGCACCTGATCTCGGCCGTTGTCTTCTCGGCCACGTGCAGTGGCAACACGGTCAACTCGGGCTGCTCCGTGGTGGGCGGCTGGATCATCGTGCTCAGCACGGCCTTCTTCGTGTTCAACTTTGCCATCAGCTGGGGCCCCGTGTGCTGGATCTACCCGTCCGAGATCTTCCCGCTCAAGGTCCGGGCCACGGCCGTGTCGTTCTCGACCATGGCCAACTGGTTCATGGGCGTCATCATGACGTACGTGGTCAAGATCTTCCCGGACCTCAACATCAACGGCGTCTTCTTCCTCTTCGCCGGCACGTGCTGCATCTCAGGCATCTTCGTGTACTTCATGTGCCCCGAGACCACGGGCATCCAGCTCGAGGACATCGAGGAGCTGTTCCGCACTTCGTCCACGATGGAGTGCATCGCCGACGGGTATCTGGCGCCAGCTGCGTACCCCCAGCTCAGCACCCAGCGATGGGAGCGCATGCACCAACGACTCAATATCGTGGACGAGAAGCTCGAGACGCTGCTGCGCAAACAGAACCAGAGCACGCCTCCTGTGGACCCCGAGGAGCTCATGAAGGATATTGAGGTCTACAAGCAAATGAAGCACCGACTGCGGCAGGATCTCCTCGAGAATGCCGACCGACTCTAAGCCCATTTATTATTTGAGATTGAGCAGCAGCCCCACAGGAGCAGAGAGCTTTTATATCGCTTCCAGAAACCGCAATACTGGACGCAACTATATAATTGCTGAACGCATAGGTTCGTCATCAGAGCTCGTCCTTCTTGCTCTTCTTTTGCGCGTCCAGATGCGCCTTGACCTCCTTGAGCGTCTTGGCGCTGGCGCGAGCCATCTCGTGCTTGGGGCCGTAGATCTTGACGGCGATGGCGTGCGCCTGGTGCAGCAGCTGGTAGGCTTCACTGCCCTTCTGCTGGCGCATGCGCACGCCAGCCAGCGCGTTGAGGCTGAACGCGTACGCCAGCGTGTCCTCGCCCTCGCGCTCCTTGAGGATAGAGCGCGCCAGCTCACCGGCCTTGGCGGCTTCGTCCATTTCGCCCAGCGTGGTCAGCGCTGTGGCCATGGCCATGTAGGTCTCGGCCACGCCCTTGGTCACCAAAGTGACTTCGCCCGACGGAACGCCGTCCTTGCCCATGCCCACAGCCTTCTTGTACGCCTTGACGGCCTTCTTCAGGTCGCCCATCTCCTTGTAGCACTCACCGATGCGCAGATTAGCCTCCACGTGGGCCTCGTGGTCCTTGCCCAGGCCCAGACGCACGTGCTTGCGCAGGACCTTGAACTTCTCGATGGCGTTCTTGTAGTCCTTCTTGGCCATGTACGCGTCCGCCAGGCTGCGGGTGGACAGCCCGAAGGACGGGTGGCTCTCTCCGTACACGCGCTTGAGGATCTCCACAGCGTCCTCCAGCACGTCCACGGCCTCGACGTACAGCTTGGCGCGCACCAGCACGTTGCCGTAGTCCGTCAGGATCTGCGCATACATGGACGCGTCCATGGCCTGGTCCTTCGGGTCCTCGACTTCTTCACGGCCAGAGCCGAACACACGGTAGTGCATGTGTGTGATGGCCTCGCGCAGCTTCTCCACGGCCTTCTCGTAGTCCTTGCGGTCGTTGGCCTTCATGGCTTCGTTGCGCAGGCCGCGCACGAGCTGGATCACCGGGTCGTCGTCGCGCGCGCTCTTGGGCGGATCTCCAGACGCCGAGGCCGCGTCTGAGCCTTCGTTCTTGACCTCTTCCGCCTGGAGCGGCTGCAGCGCCAGCACCAGCGCCACGACGCACAGCAGCAGCAGTCGGTGCCACCGCATCATGAGGCAGATCGATTGGGAATGATGCGCACTTAGCGGTCGCTACGTGGCGTCAGCGTCAGGTACGAACTTAGGTCACTGGCCTAAGGACGAAGCAGAGGACCGTTAAGTGCGCATGGCTGCATGACTTGGGGACCAGCATGGCCAAGAAGAAGAAGTCCGCAGCTCCTGCTTCAGGCTCTACAGGCGCAGGCAGGAGCCACGACCGGCCGCCGCCGGAGCTCAAGGCGCTGTTGGAGAAGCTGGACGCGCTGGCCAGTCGCTGGTACGACCAGGAGCGCGCAGGTATCGCCCTGATTGAGTCCTTCCAGTCCGCTCTGCTCGCGTGTCGAAGCGATGCGACTGCAACTGCTGTTGAGGAAAGCACGAAGGCTTCGGTCCTGGGCTCGTTCAGTGGGTCGCAGGGCAACTGGCAGATGGATCCGCTGCTGGCCGAAGAGCTATTCGTGCAGGTGAAGGACCTCACGAGCGCGTTCGAGACGATCCTGCTGCAGCTCTATGCGCTTCACCAGGAGGCGCGGGCTGTCGGTACGTGAGCCATTGACCATGACTGGACGCTTACGCTAACCCAACTGACGCTGCAATACGCCATTCTTGGCAGTTTCAAGCGCCGATACAGCGGCCGTACCGAGCCATGCGCTGGTGCTGACGCCGCTGGACTATCTCCAGTGCATCGGAGAGCACGTGCTGGCCTTCGAAGCCGAGTTCCAGCACATCGAGGCGCTTGTGGCTCTGATCACGTTCGAGACCTCGAGCGATCAGCTGCGCACGCTCGTGATCTCGTGGACCACGTCGCCGTTCCTGGAGCCCTCGCGACTGCGTGAGTTCCGTCAGGTGTGTGCTCTGGATCTGATTGGATGGCCTGACGACCACTGGACTGATGCGCCTGCGTTGATTCGTGCAGCGCCAAAGCTACTGCGAGGAGCTCATGAAGAGCAGATAACAATAGAGAGACAATGCACAAGACAATCCATTCATTCCTAGTTGCCGGCAGGTGGCACGAACTGCGCGCAGATGTCGTTGATGTCTTCCAGACAGAGGCCGCCCACAAAGTCCTTCTGGGCCTACGATCGGCAGCACACAGCGTCAGCACATGATGCAGAGGGCATAGTAAAGAGATCATTCGGACGATAGAGACCTTGTTGAGCTCCTGCAGAATGCGATCCGTCTCCTGCGACGTGAAGTACGAGTGGAGGAAGGTCTCCATGACCTCTTGGAACGACGCCGTGGAAGCGGCAGGAGCCTCTGCAGCCACACAAGAGCCTCAGTTAGTATTTACACAATATGCTATCACATTTGGTACTCGGTATACGCACGAGGGAGCTCAGTGGAGCGCGGAGCCGTGGACGAGGCCGTGCGCGTCGGATCCGCCTGCAGTTTGATCACGATAGAAAAGGCGTCGGAATACAGCCAAAGGGTAACGAGGGATAGAGCCTCAGCTCCGTTTCCACAGACACTCACGATAGCGTTCCACTCCACACGGGCGTGCGTCTTCTTGCGCACGACTGGGAAGCGCTCCAACATGCGCTGGAACTCTCGCTCGTCCATTTTCGTTTAGCTCTTGTATGGTACAACGTACCAAAAATGCTGGGTGTTGTCCTATATTTATGTCTAAAACAGTACACTCAAAGCCCATTACGACAATCCATCAACAACGTCAAAGCTACAACAACAACGCACGTGTTTAAACTCAAACTGCAACTCATCAACTAAAGAATAGTGCTGACCTACCAAACAAACAATCCCTTACGCAGCTTCCTTTCAGCTGAGTTCAATAAAGATGATCCGCCTTTTCACTAGAGCAGCGTGTGACCTACCTGTTCTCCACACCTGGGATCTCCACAAGACCAGGACCAGTAGCTTTCCCAATGCGATAAACGCCAACACTTTCCAGCGACGAGCTTTCTTTAAACGCATCAAACGATCCATCAGTGAAGCAGGAGTCCTGTAACGAGTTGCACACGACCAGATGAATCATACTTGACTTCGGAATCCAACTGAGGAGGTTTTTCACCTCGTTCAAAGACAAATAATCTTTGCAGTCGACTGAGTACTTGACGTCGGCAAAACTCATGTCGAATTTACCATCACTTCTCTGTATCACCTTCAGAGTTCCCAAATTCAACTCTGGAGGTAGGAAACGTGGCCATTGAACATTGGGCGGGCCAAGAAATGGTACCGTGAATCCTGGGACCGAAGGCTTGATCGCCACCTCAGCCGAATCGAAGATGCCAAGCTCATACAATAGCGCAGAAAGAAATGCATCAAATGCGACGCCAGCAAAACCATTCTTGTGGCTTGCCACCACAATCGAACCGGCCACCAGCGCCTCCAGCAGCATCACGTAATATGCTTCATTGTTGTCAAAACGGAAGACTGATGCTTCTTCAATCTCAGCCGCCTGTAGTGCCTGACAAAACGGAATCGGTTTGCCACTTCTGGTTTGCAACGCACGGAAATACTTGCCACCCGTTAAACATAGGTACAGCAGCACATCCTGATCCACTGGTGGGAGCACAGTGCTGCCTAGCCACGGCTGGGGTTCGTTGTCTTTGACCAGCGCATTGGCATCACCAAGAGTCAACTCAAACGACTTGTGGTCGGATAGACGGGCGTAATGACCATTGATGAGATACTCGGACCTTTCTCTGCAAAGCTGGAAGAGAGCAGCAGGCATAGCTGGCCCATACTGAACCACTTGGGCCAAAAGACCTTCCAGTTGGTAAATCTGCGTGCCAAATACGCTGTAATATCGTCCATGAAATCCACCAGAGTACTAGTTTCAATACTCGAGGAGTGACTTTCAATGTATTCCAGAGCCGTCTTCGCAAACAACGCCCTGCTGTTGAGAAGAACGTTTGATAAAGCGCTTGGGATCGTTTTATCCAACGATGGGTCGTAGAAACGTGGCTGCGACGGGAAGACGACACACAGCGGCAGCTTGCTATCATCCGATCCCAAACTCGTCTTGATCATGCTTCTCGTCTCTGCATTCGCTGAACTCACAATCACCACCACGTCAAGCTGGCAGAAAACGTGCTTTATCAGCTGAAGAAACAGCGTAGACGTCTTCCTCATCAAGTAACAGGAATTCATCGAGAAAGAATACACAGCGCTTCAGACGCGTACGCAAAGCGTGTCGGACGTCCTCGATTGTTCGTTCCAGTCACCAATGCCCACAGGAAGGCATACGTGTACAGATCCGGTTGCGCTTTGATGTCACCGAGTGCGTCGCTACCAACGCGTGAGAGATCAAACTTCATGCATATTCTGAATACTGCTGACCGTAAGGAGAACGCTGCGTAGATAGGCTGCTCACTCATTCTCTCAACACCGGCTTCGCACACGAGGTAAATGACGTCCACGACCCCGTGGGCCATCAAATTGAAAGCCATCTGCGTCTTCCCCATACCGGACGAGCTCTCCAAGATGATGAACGTAGCACACGGTTTGTCGTAAATATCCTCAATCGTGTTTACGAGTTGGTTCACTTCGTCTGTATTCTTCAGCGTCTCTGCGACAGATCGATAAGGATCCACAAACTGCTGGTATCTCTCGTTCTCGATCAATCGGTAAGACTCACACTGCTCATCGAGTACGTGAAGCACGATCTCTCTGGATGTAACGGCGTCATGGAGACCAGCTAATGGTCGCAAATCAGCAATTCTCACGTACTTGACGCTAGTGTCGGTCTGCAAAATGCCTTCGGTTTCGTCATCAACCTTCAGCCACGCACCATTCTCGTCTTTGGCCCAATACAAAGCGAACGCATGCATGCCATACTTCTTGCGATCGCGGTCTTCTTTCTCCTTGACAATAGTTCCAGCATGTCGCTCACTGTTTTATTGAGACCGATCCTCATAGGGAACATGGCTCCTTCAAGCACGCCACAGTTAACGGTCACTTTCTTCGCACGCTTGGGCTTCTTCGCACTGTCGGTCTTCTTCGTGCGTCTGGTCTACTTGGCCTGTTTACCCTCTTGGACTTGGACATGGCGACCCGACGGAGAATGATTCGAACTGCTGGAATCGAATCCTTTCAATCAGATCGAGTCGCTTTGGCGGAGGAATTCTACTTCCTCTACTAAATATCAAAGCAGTCCTCAGAGACGCGTCTCTCGCGAACATCAGATGCACGAAATGTTGGGGCCAAGTGCGCGACCACCAACGCCAAGCGGCCGATCGAGTACGGCGCAGTAAGTCCTCTCAGCATTTCTACAGCACCTGCACTCGTGGCACTACGCTCTGACTGGCAAAGACCGGGAGACATAGCTTCACGCACATCTGATTGGCCCACGCGGTGGAATCCGGTGAGACACCAGGAAAAAGCATGTGGCGATCATTGGCTTAAACCCAGCAGCTACGTAATCGCATTTTGGCCAATCATCCGCGACGGCCATTCACCGTCGCATCTTGCATGCATGCAACCATTTGCGCATTTGCCGTCCGCCCCCTCGCCATGGCCGCCACCAACGACGACAACCTACTCTTCGCGATCCCCAAGAAGGGTCGTCTGCACGAGAAGATCCTCACGCTGCTCAAGGGCGCTGGCCTGAACTACTACCGCGTACGTTGACCTGTCTGTGGCCCAAATGGCTACGGAATCCGGAATGAGTGGCCACTGACGCGCCGCTCTCTGTCTCTCTGCAGCCCAACCGCGTGGACATTGCGCTATGCTCGAGCCTGCCCGTCACGCTCGTGTTCCTGCCGGCCTCGGACATCGCCGCGTATGTGGGCGAAGGTAACCTGGACATGGGCATCACGGGCCAGGACATCGTGGCCGAATCGCAGACCGACGTGATCGAGCTCATGCCGCTGGGCTTCGGCAAGTGCCAGCTCGGCGTGCAGACGCCCATGAAGGACCAGGTCAAGTCCGCGGCCGAACTAGCCGGCAAGCGCATTGTCACGTCCTTCCCCAGCATCACGGAGAAGTACTTCGAGCAATTCGAACAGGAGGGCGAGCCGCGAACCAAGATCCAGTACGTCTCGGGCTCGGTTGAAGCCGCCTGCAGCCTCGGCCTGGCCGACGGCATCGTGGATCTGGTCGAGACCGGCACGACCATGAAGGCTGCCGGCCTGGAGCTGATCTCCACGATCCTGAACACGGAGGCCGTGCTGATCGCCAACCCGCACAGCAAGAAGCAGAAGCTGATCAACAAGATCCACCAGCGCATCCTGGGCTTCATCACCGCCACCAAGTACAAAATGGTGACGTACAACGTGGCCAAGGGCAAGGTCGAGGAGGCCAAGAAGATCACGCCCGGCCGCAAGTTCCCCACGGTGAACACGCTCACGAGCGGCGACTTCAGCATCTCCGCCATGGTCGAGCTCAAGACCGTGTCCGACATCATGGACCAGTTGCACGACATTGGCGCCACCGACATCATCGTCTTCAACATTGAGAACTGCCGCGCCTAAGCACGCAGCAGCTTTCGTTTTAGCGAAGCCATTCATGATAAATAGGAGTTAATATGACCAGACACCCGCACCAAGAGAGCGTTCGTTGGGTCAAAATGGTTTCGTTCTATTGGTTTACGCGTGCTTGGCCTTCTTGTGACTCGACTTGGTAACGTCTTCCCCGTCGCGCTCGCTGTGCTTCTTCTTCTTCTTCTTGGTCATAGCTTCGTCCTCGTCCTTCTCGCCGGGCTTGTGGTACATGGTGTAATCGTCCTCGCGATTGAGCTTCACGGCGCGGGCCGCCAGCTCCGGGTGCTGCTCCTCTAGCTTGTGCAGCCACTTGACAGCCATGCGCTTGCGGCCGCTGCGCGTCTTGCGCCACACGCGATCAAAGTTGCGGCTGCTACAAAAGTTCTGCGTCACTGCGACCGTGTCGTCCACGTTGAAGACGGCGTGCCACCAGCCGCCAGGGATGAACACGGTCTCGCCAGGGTACTGCATGAACTCCACGCAGCGCAGCGTCTCCGCCGGCGTCGCGCGCTTGATGCGCGGCAGGATGTCCATGAAGTAGTTGACGGCCTCGTCGTCCTCGCCCTTACGCACGTGGTGCTTGCCCTTGACCAGATGTTTGGGCACATCGGGCGGGAACAGCACCCAGCGCTTGCAGCCAACGATCAGCGTGTTCCAGGCGCTCGTGCCCAATGGATCCAGGTGAATGCATGTGCCCGAGCGCTTGGGCCCGATGAGGAACCAGCGGTACGGTGGACGACGCGACTCGCCCACGAGCGAGTACAGGTCCTCAGGAAAGTACTTGGGCACGCTGTAGTCCTTCAGAAGCGGCTTGGTGTCTTCACGGTCGTCAAAGCTGCTGTCAAAGATGTACAGCGGACTATCGTCCGTCTGCAGCTTGGCGTATTTCATGAAGTACTTGAGCTTCATGCGGACGGTCTTGCCGTGGTCGTCCTCACCGCATTTCAATTGGGCGCGCTTGTAATTGCGGCGCAGATGCTGCAGTGGCAAAGGCGTCAGTCGATGGAGGGGAAATGCCGGAGTCGGAACGTTGTCATACCTTGAGCGACCAGCGTTCCACGCCGCCCCATTTGTCGGCTTCTGGGATGCCGTCAATCACAACGGGTACGCACGGTGTCTCGTACTCTTCAAAGAACCGCTCGGGCGTCAGACTGTCGCAGTGCTCGCGTCGGATTGGCGCCAACTGCTGCGACTCATCCAGCACGAGTTCACACACGTCCGAGCCGGCGAAGCCTTCGCGGTCCCACGTATCCGGATTCAGATCTGCAGCCACCATTCATTGACCACACTCACGTCACAATCAATGTTCGATGCAGCAGTAGCAGCAACAGGTCGTACCGGATCGCTGCTTCTTCTTGGCGTCGCGGACGATCCGCGCAATTTTGGCGGGATAGACCGGCGGCGACACGTACGGGAACCGTGTCTGGCGCGGCGGCTTGCGCGGCGACTCGTCCTCCGATGAGGAAGACGACAAAGAGGACGAAGACGACTCGGTGGCCGATTGCGGCGTGGAGCTGCGGCGCTTCTGCATGGCGATGGCTGCTTTGCGTGTCGCTTGCGCTTCCCAGCAGCTCTTTGAAAACTGACTGATGGCCGAAAGAGAGTTCGGCGTATGTCTCAACAGGTCGCGCGAAGGTTGCGCCAGCAGACCACAGCATCTCCCTCTACAAGAGCCACTTACGTGGAGATAAAGGGGAAAGTCAAGATGCCGCCGCCAGACCCGCGATTCCGGGGAGTGCGAGAGCTGGCTCGCGGGCAGACCCAGGACCCGGCGCTGCGTGCGCTGGCTGCGCCGTTCAACGAGGCCCGGGTAGCGGTTTTGCGCATCGGATCGGCCTCTGGTGTGCGGCTCACGGTCGTGGATTCCGACCACTTGCAGGAGCACGAGCTGGAGGTGCTGACGCCGCAGGAACTGTCGCCTGCTACGGAAGATGGAGTGCCCGCGACGTGGTCGTTGGCGTGGAACGCAGATGGCGCATTTCTGTTGCTCGGCGGAACCGTGGGGCCCACACGTGATGCGCAGTTGTGGGTCGCGACGTGCAGCGCATGGATGACCGCAGAGCCGGCAGATGAGCAAGACGAAGAAGATGCGGGGCTGATCCTCGTGCCTGTGAGTCCAAGCGAGTGTCTCCCTTCAGTTCAATGGAAGGCTTCGCGCGCACCTTCGATTGTTTCGCTGTTCTGCGCCCCGCATGCGCCGAATCGCGTGGTCTGGCTCACGAACGACGGTCTCGTCGTCGCGATGGATATCCAGCGAGCCAAACTGACGCTGCTGACCTTGCAAGACGCGAATGACGTCGACGTGGCGGCCGTTTTCCAGATGAGCGTGCTCACGCGCGTGACCGAATGGCACGCAGGCGTCACCACAGGGTCGTTTGCGCCGTCGCAAGCTCGTCTCGTGCTCTCGGGCGGCGTCAGCAACCCCAGCGAGGAGCTTGTGCAGCAGCGCGCATCCTCATTGAGCGTGTGGCAATTGAATGGCAACGGATCTCTGGGTGAGTTGCTGGAGTCTACGATGGTCATGGGGACGCCGATAGAGGATCAAGACGGCGATATGGACCAGAGCGACGATTCCGCGTTGGCAGCAGAGCAGGAAGCGCCGCCTGGTATTTTCCAGGCCTTTGCCGATGCGTTGTGGACTCCAATTCGGTTCCTTTTGGGAAGCGGCGCTGCAAACTCCACGACGTCTGGTGTTACACTCGCAGGCTCAATTGGCACTCTCGCGCTTTCGCCCGACGGTCGCTTCGTGGTCATGCTGGACGACAAGGGACAACTCGCGATCCGAGAGATTGAAACCTGTGCCATGGTACTCGATTGGCAGCTGATCCAGGTCCCTGGAAGCCTTGGAGAGGCTGTTAAAAGCGTCACTTGGATGGGTACGGATATTGTGGCGATCGTATTGCAATCCACCAGGACGGCGTCGGAGGTTGTTTATGCGTCGTTGAGTCGACCAGAAGATGAAGATGGCAGTGGTATGAAGCTCGATATTCTGGAAAATCCCCCACGATACGTGGCGATGAATGAGACAGGAAGTTCAGAAGTTGATGCTGTGTCCATCGCAGATATTGGTAAATGGCGGCTTGCAGCTTTAGATGCAGTGCGCGCGACGCCTTCGGACTCATCGACTGAGGCTTCATTTTGCCAAGTGCTCTGCTCTTCGACCCTCAATGGAACTGCATGGGCAGTTCAAATGGTGTACCCTTTGGAGCTCACTAATGTCGTGAAACTTATGATGGATACCAAGCAATGGAACGAAGCATTGCTGCTGGTGGAGAGTCATGGATACCAATTTGACGACGCGGCTACTTTTGCGAAAGATATTCATCGTGAACTGTGGTTGGAATTCCGAGTAAAGTATTTTGTTGAATTAGTGATGGACAAATATGTTGTATTGGATACTCAGGTGTCACCAGAAGATGTATTTACCACAGCTCTAGCTCATTTGGACCAGTCTGAGAGCAAATGGGTTGTTGCTCAAAGCATGGAAGTGATTATTTCGACGTATTTTTCAAGCATGCGAACTCTGTTGCTCGCTGGTCTTCGTGCATGTGACTCAGCCACAGAAAAACAAGAATTCCAACGTCGTTTGTACCGTCTCGAGACCTTTCGCCGTATTGTGCGTGCCGAAGATCCAGGACAAAGCGAAAACAATGAAGATTCCGTTTTTGATGGAGCTATTTTTGCTGCATTTTGTGAGGCATCAATGCTCGATTTAGCGTTTCAGTTGGCAAAAGAAGGGCGAATTTCTGCTTTGAGTGTGCTAATCGAGCGCAACGGTTGGAACCTGCTGCCTCACCGTTTGCAATTACTCGAATTGCTACCGCCAGCAATACCTCCACGCGAATATGCGCATTTACTTCCAGCGATTCATCCGGATATGAATGGTACCTTCGCAACACTGCAAGTGGATAGTGCAGTGGCTGACGTTATACCCGTCACGCTCTACAATGATAACGAACAGTTTGATTTGACTGTTGAAGAGCACACAGCCTTTATTGAAGCGGCACAAGATATCACGAATCAAACTCGAATGTTGGTGCGGTGGTTGAGTGATCGCATTTTGAAATTGGACGCACATTTTGGTCATCTGAGCAACGCAAATGAATTATGTCATTTAGCTACAAAATGTGTCTTGCTCCCAGTGCGGATTGGAAATGAAGAGGATGCAATAGCAGCGAGTCTGTATGATTTGGCACAGCATGCTCAACGCCTTCACGCGTGGATATATCCATCAGTTTCTGTTGACACGAGCGAAGATACTGATCCTATGGAATCGTGGGTCCTTGAAGAATGGATGCACTTGCCAATCGCTCAGCAAATGCACCACGTGCTGGGTGAACTACCACTTCTTTCGTTGTTGACTCCTGTCGAAACAAATCACGTCATGGAGCGTGTTGGAGCTCGACTGGAGCGTGTATTTGTCTCGACTCGATCCCATTTGTCATTGCACGTATTGGATGTGGCATTCGCGGATTTGTGCATGACTGTTATGGACGAATCACGAGGCGCTAATCTGTGCGTTGGTGCACTCGTATTATTCCGCAGCAATCCACTGCGACCGATGACCGAACGGTGGATCCAAGATGACTCCTTATTGCTACAAACGGCTCTCAACCTCGCATATTTTGTTTCGCCAAGCACTACGACACCAGAAACGTCAGAGCTCCCGCAGCAAGGAATGCTGGAGCATTTGTGGACCATTTTCCAGTCTTTGCCTGTGCGCACAGACGATGACCCACCTCACATTGCTCAATTGCAAGTGCAGGCGGATGCCCTTGAGGATATATTGATCTCAATGGATGTATTGGCGAAATACAGCATTGCGACGACTCCTGCTATCTTGAGCCAACCTACTGAACTTCTCGGATACGATTTTGTCCAAAAAATGGCTCGAGCAGCTTTAAATGGACATCGAACGAACCCAGAAGATATTCCTGACGCCATGGAATGGCGAGCTGTCTGGGTCGATGTAATGCAGCTGAAGCAGCGTATTTTTGGGGAGCGTGTGAGTCAAGATGCTATGCTTGAGATTTTGCTGGGGCACATGCTTCAATACTCGAGCTATGCATCAAATGCTACTGACCTTGTGACTACATGGCTCATGACAAATGGTGACGCTGGAGAACAGGTGACTGGTCTTCTATTAACTGCACTTGAACTCCAATCTGCATATGTGAATGTGAACAGTGGTGACGCGTCAATGCTTCACTTTATTCTGGAGCACACTCTGGAGCTTCCAGCTCTGCAACGTCAGCCAGACGTTCATGCACGTGTAGTAGAACGCCTGGAGGAATCAACGCAATATACGCATGCTTGCGAATTGGTGTCTCTTCTTAGCGAGGGAAACATCCGCCTTGCCCCTGGTGAGCTACAACAAGGAAGCTTCCAGTCTCAGAAACAGCGCCTTGACCTTATTGAGCGATTATTGAGGGAGTATCCGTACCAGTACCGAACTTCAATGCAAACGCAAGCGTGGATTCAAGCGCACGACTCGGAGGCGGAGCGTAGTAGCAACTCTTCTGACCTCATGGGAGGTGTTCTGCGCTTGGTTGAGCTGTTGAAACTTGATGAGCGATATGTGGAGCAGTTGTGGATTCAAGCAGCCTATGCCGCTCTATCGTGCGCCTCATTTAGTGATGCATATGACCTCGCAGGACATGCGATTCAGCACCTACAAGAGCTCGATGAAACGGATCACAGTGGTGTCCGCCAACAACACCAGACGATGATCACCAATATCCTTTCTTTGGTGCTTGATTTGGTCTCGAGTGGTGCGTTCCATTCGTTCTCAAAGAAAGCGAAGCTCTGTCGGCTTGTACTTTGCGCCAATTCCAGCAGCATTTTTGCGCATCCAATTACAGACGTTTTGTTGTCGTGGCTGCAGAAACTGGATGCTATGCAGGCCCTGAGTAAGGAACTAGGGCTCTCTGACCATGATTTAGCCGTGCGCCAACAATCCGCGGCAAAAACGACGACTGATAGAAGAACTGTCTCTTTGGAGCGTGTTCTGCTGAATGAGTTGAAACTAGTTGTAGAGCTGCTGGAACAGGAAACTACGGATCGTTCATTTGTGCTGCGATTGCTACAGCAGGGCATACAACTCGTTATGGCCATGCAAACAAAATCTCGACCAGACGAGCTGGATGAATCCGGAGCAACGTTTGATGCCGCGATGAATGCGGCTGAAGAAGAAGATTACGCTTGGTTGCAGCATACGCTGCAGCAAGTGAGTCTTATTTGTGTGCAAGATGCGTTGCGTAGCGTGGATGATACTGGTGACAGCGAAGCTGAATGGACCCGACTTCTGAACATGGGACTTGGATACGTTTTGCTCTGGACTGAGTTGAGCTCCGATATTCGCGCAACTCAAATCTTTTGGGAACAAAGTTTGCTCTCATTGTTAGAGGAAGCAGCCGCCTCACTCACGCCAACACTTCAATCGAAGATTGTCAAGCAAGTGCATCAGTTTTTAAATGATCAAGTGAAGTCAACCTCGGAGGGCAAACGTCCTGATTTTGAACACGAAGGCGAAGGCGTTAACGAAATGGACTCAAATGATGATATAACAGGCAGTAACGAAGATCTGAGCTCTATGTACCGTGGCCTGGCAGCGAAATGCCACGCTCTCATGGTATCACAACAGCAATCGCAGGATGTTGAAGCCATGAACGCGTTTTTCCATTCAGAGTTTGATGCGCAGGCATTTGCTGAGCAACCTGAATATCGCAAAGAAATGATTTTGCGACTTGCTGGAACAAATAAGGCATCTCTTCAGCTGGCTCGACAGTTTGCGATTAAGTACGAGATGGACGAGTACATGTGTCTGCTGATGTATATGACCAGTGTTCTGACCTTGGCCCCAGACGCAGCGTCGAAATTGGGTGCTGCCAAAAGACACGAGCAATTGGAGCATGCTTTCCTAACGGAAAGTGGTGAGGATCTGCTGGAGCTAGCACTGCAGCGTCCCATCGAATTTGGCAATTTTTTACTAAGTGACACGGACACAAACATTTACGCGTGCTTATTTGGCACCGACCATGTGGGCATTTTATTGGTTCTTCGCATGATATTGGAATGCTCAAAACGTGTAACAGCCATGCAACAAGATGATGCGTTTGCATCGTCTGCTTCGTCGTACTTGCCGCTTTCGAAGGCAGCAACTGACCGCGTAACGCTGTTGTTCATGTGCTTAAAGCGGCTTAAAGATATCGACCCGCGGTTGGATTTTAAGCTTGTTTGTGGCTGTACCAGCACTTGGGAGCTGCTCACTCCTCCGTCGTCCTGGACGGATCAATTGCTTGTGCACACCAGTCGCTGTAACGCTGTGGCTTCCATTCGACCGCTGCTAAGCGCGCAGACCATCAAGATTTCAGCCAAGATCATGCAGAAGGTGCATTTAGTGAATCTTACAAGCCCACTAGTGATGATTTATCTCAATGACCTGCTGGCGCACTACGAGGGAGCAGACGGACGTTCTGCATTCGAAGCATGTCGCCCATTTCTGCCCGTATTATCAACAGATCACCTCTTGCTCTTTCACGACCGCTTTATGGGAACTGGATCAACTGCAGAAGAACACGATAGACAATCGTTTTATGGCCAAGAACTTCACTCACTCAGTGCAATCAGCGATGCGGTGGACGAAGAAACACTCATGCAGGTGACGGCCACCACTAGATCGATAGTGCAAGCACGAATGACGTCCACCCAATCTACTGCGACACCTGAAGAGCTGGTCGCTTTGGATGACCAACTTGTCAAATCAGCGATCCTGTTCACTGTGGAGCAGGGTAAGCCTCAAGGCTGGTTTGCGGCTAAATCTTCTCAGTGGATTGACTGGGAAAGGTCCTTAAATGAGTGGCTTCTGTTGTCTCCAGAAGATCGAGAAGATCAAGTGAATCAGCTGCTCATTGAGCTCTGCGTACAGGTTACGTGTGTTGATTACGCGGTGCTATTGATGAAGATAATACTAAGTGCGACACCAAGTACCTCCAACGAAGATATTTCCCGCATTGTATTGAGCGTGTACCAGGAAGCGTCTGTCAACCTTGTCCATCGATATCTGGAGCTAGATCAAACGGATTCGTGGATGGCCTCGGTGGCTGGTCAATGGATCATGGCCGGCGCTGATAACGTATCAGTATTTTCAACAACGGTGTCGCCTCAGCGCGTCCTTGAAGATTGGCTTTCGTGCATTGGCCAGTGTGGCAAGATGATTGGGTTTGACAACACCGTTGAAAAGCTGAAACAGTTGGCATCACCACACGTTCAAGCAGCAATCGTGGACACTGCACAAGGACAGGATGATCTGGAAAGCGCAGTAGTTTCCTCATGGACAGATATCATTCAACAATGCGAACAAGGAGGACAATGGATGGCAACCGCAATTCTCAGCCATATGATCCAGAACCACGATGACGTGTTCCAGAAAAAACGTTTTGGATACCTTGTGAAGGCGATTTGCGCGTGGCTCAGTGCTCAAGATGAATCCGTCTCGGGCGTTTTTGAATCAGTACTCCTGCTGCCAACGGATCGAGTCGTTGACGACTTTGATTCCGTCTTCACGATGTTCAAGCAATCGCTGGTAAAAGAGATCGACTCACGAGGAGTTCGACTGCAGAAGTGGGTGACATTGAGTTTGGCGCTGCTCGTGCGTGAGATCGATGCACTCATGCCGTTTCCAGACCAAACAGGCACAGTCACGTGGAGCGAAGAGCAGAAGCAGGCGATTCAGCGGCGTGTACGATCGCAGTTCATGCTTGTTGATGACGAAGGCTTCGACGATCTGGCCCAGGAGTGTGTTAGCAGTGTCACGGAATCCCAAGCGGACACCTGGTGGTCGACACTGTTGTGCCACGGACGATGGAGCAACACGCAAGCGCTTCTGCAGTGGTATCTCCAGGTTGCATACACGAAGATTCGGCGGCCAGAGGCGATCGAAGCCTTCGTAGCGCCTCGTTGGGACCAGGAAATCGCTCTACACATTTTTCTGGTGTGTCCGTTCGATGAGCTTCGATCTGCGAACGAATCGCGTTTGTTGCCGGCTTTACGCGAGCGAATCGTCAAGGGGCCGCACGATGATGTCCGCGAACAGCTTTTAGAGCTCTCGCTGCTGCGATTCGATCTGTCGGTGCTGCAGCAGACCGGGCTGTACACGCAGATCGTGGCGCATGCTCAGTCACCCAGCCACACGGATCGGTACTGGACTTCCAGCGGAGACTACTTGGTCTGTGCTCTGGTGCTTGGGAACGACTTTGCCGCAGCAGGTCGACTCGCGTGCGCTCTCTGGCACGTGCACCGGCTTCTATGGGACCTGGAGAACGCGCAACTGCATTTGGCCAACTATTTAAGGGCGGTCGTGCGCTCTGCTGGCGTCAGTGTGCATCAGCAGCAGGTGCATGAGCTGACGCTGCGCCATTTCACGAGTCGCCAATGGACATAAAGACTAAGAGTCTCTCAAGTTGAATTGAATGAATGAGTCACGAGCGTTTCTCTGTAGTAGTATCATGCAAGCCAAACGCCAGCTCTTCTCTATGGCTAATCCGCTTTCTTCTTCGGGCTCTTGGATCGCAGCATCACGAGGCCGATGAACGTGGCGGCACCGCTGAAGAGCAGCACCAGCAGCACGGCGGGGATGGTGATGGCGTAGTGGTACGGCAGGAAGAACCGCTGGATCTCGTGGTCCTCGTCAATGAACGGCTGCGTACAGAGGCACAGAGTCAGTCGATGAAGCAGGCAGGAGATTCATGACGTGGCGGTTCTCTCACCGTGAGCAGGACCCAGACGGTGTAGTAGACGTAGACGACGACGCTGATGAGCAGCAACACCAGACCCACGACCTTGTCGGAAGCTCCCTACGCACGCAGAAACGGCAGCAGCAGCGTGTCAGCGACAGCGAGAGAGTGAGACACGAGCTCGTCTTACCATGATGCTTTGTTGTTGATGGGAGGGGCTGATGGGAATTGTATCAGTTCTCGCAGGAGCGTTCAACAGAACGGATTCAGATGAAACATGCATTTCGAAAGGGTATCAGATCATGGAGCCGCAACAACCAGACCATCATTCTTTTCGTACTCACCATTGCCATCAGCTCACGATCTCCTGTATCCTGCTCCTCGACGTGAGCGAGTACGGTACGACCAACTGGGCCAATGCAGTGACCAACGCGCAACTGCTGGCCCAGCGAGCGAAACGCATGACGGTCTTAGGTTCAGTGTCCTATCTCATGTCTCGCGCTCTGCGTCGACGCGTTCAGGCACGTGGAGTTGCTGAACTCACTGCCTGAAGAGCGTTTCTCCTGCCAACGGCTCAAGCCACGACCCAACACGATACTCCGATCGCGATTGCTGGCCAAATCTGGACTTCTAGATGTGAATGGAGGACAATCATTGAAGAAGAACGGAAGACAACGACAATTGCAAGCTCAAGGGATTAGTTACTATCTCTAACAATGGCAAAACTGAAGCTACAGGACTTCTACAAACAGATACTGGAAGGCGACATCAATGCGCGCTTGGGAGTCGGGCTATTCCTCAGTCGGGAAGCCAAGAGGCTCGGCGTACAGGCCGAAAGACGCGTTCACGCGCTCTGAGCCAGAGACGCGCATCAACTCTTCGGCGAGCTGCTGGTACCAATCAAGTTTGCTTTCGAGCAAACTGAGCTGGCTCCAGCTGCTCTCGGCGGATTGCTGCTCCTTGAGCTGCGCGCGCCAGGCGAGTGCAGGCGCTTCCATAACCTGGTAGAGCGCGCGGCTCTCGAGCAAACTCAGCCTGTGGCTGCTGAGTCTGCGGAGCACGCTGGGGTGCATCGGCTCGATCTTGCCTTCACGGAGGAGTCCAAGGATCGGCATCTCCCTGAGCCGTCGAGCCAGGGCCGCTGGAAAGACGCGGCCGTTCGGTGTTACCGAGTTCTGTGAGCTGGTCCTCCGAGATGCAAGCGACGTTGACGGGCAAGCTTGAGCGCACACGCCGCAGCGCTTCCGCGTTGGCGCTGCTGTTTGCCGAGCGCCACTTGTCTTGTGAGAGCTGACGCTCATCGACAAAGCCGTCCAGCTGGGGGAGATTGCGCTCCCACTCGGCCAGACGCTTCTCGGAGATGAACGCCTCCTTCATGTCGGCGGGCGCGGTCGAGCCACCGATGGCCATGAGGCGCAGGCCGATGGACGTCATCTCAGCTCTTGTCGTGTTGTAAGGAACGTCGCAGGTCGGAACAAGGATTGTCACCCTCTGCTCCATCCCGCAACACTCCAGCAGCAGGCGAAGCGCGCTTGGGGCGAGCGCAGACGACGGTGCTTGACTTGCGCACGATCGGCGAGGCGTAGGTCGCCTTCTCGTGGACGACGGCGTGGGCAGCCGCGTGCGCATCTCGGCTGAGGGCGGCCAGCCGAGCGTCGAGGGAGTTGAATCTCGCTTCGACGGCGGTGGCGGTCGCAGTAGAGGACGGAGACCCGCGCAGCCAGGCCAGGGCGCGGGAGAGCGTGGAGTACGCAGTCGAGAGCACGTCGAAGGTGCTGTAGATGAAGGACAGGGACATCCTGAGGCTTGAGGAGATGCTTCGGGTTGGAGAGTGAGCGGATCCTGAGTTGAAGTGACCGCTTCAACACGTGCGGCGGGTCTGGGAGATCAACCCGTTTGCATACAATGGTCAAGTCTCTGGACGGACCCGTGGGTTCGTCATCTGCGACGCTTCGTGGAGCGACCATACCACGACCAGACCGTCTGCATACAATGGGCAAGTGAATTCTTCTTATTCTCTTGACTGGGGACTGGGTTCAGCGACGTTTCATGACCACACCAGACCATCACGCTCTTTTGGCTTCAATAGAGGGCGGCTCTTTATTTCGTAGGTTTCATTATTTTAAACCAATCAGATACTGATATGAGTTCCATTCGTCAAAAAGAGCGCATGTAGCTCTTCATGTGGCCCACATGCAGTACCGGTACTGAAAATGAGCTTTCGTGCAGTATCTGCAGCCAGGAGACTACGCATAAGCACGTGACGGGCAGCAGATCTCTATCGCGCAAGGAGCCCGTGGACTGTCTGCGCTACGACGTCAAGTGCCACCGCACGAAGAAGTACTACAAGGGATACGTCCCCGGTTGCTACCCAATCGGAACCCGTTCACATGCTTGTCAAATGTGTTCAAAACATACACAAAGCGCCGACGCCGATTTGATTCATGGACCAACAAAGGACCTCTAACTAACGCTCTCGTTGGCACATTACCAGTCGGTTGATCTACCTTCACCAGCTTTCCGCGGGAGAGGAAAGCTCCGCTGTCTTCTGTTGCATCTTTGACGTAATTCCTCGCTTACTCCGAGGCGAGCGTGCTCTGCGGGACCGAGACCTGGTAGCCCATGGCCTGGATTTGGTTGTAGTTGAAGCCCTTGCCCAGCAGCTCCTTCACCACTTCGTTAGTCTGTTCTTCGCGGAGCAGCTACAGAGACAGGAGATCAAGCACGATTCCGTCAGTCTCGCCTGTGTCTTGGCAGATTTATGCAACATTAAATAGATGCATACCTCAATGCTCAAGGGGACGAGCGTGACGAGCATCGTCGTGGAGAAAATCCACACCCATCGGGAAGACTTGGACCAGGACTATTCGTAAGAAGCAGCACACCAACTCGCTCAGGATGCGCCACTCACTTCATAGACACAGCAATCCACGCACCGTCTTGGCAAGAGCAATGCCGCCCTTCACGGGGCCAGAGTTGTAAATGCGCGACGGCAGGTTCTTGAACAAGGCCTGCACACACAGCGACTATCAGTGCTCTGCTGCAAGCACGAATGTTCTCTAAAGACCTGATGCTCTTTCTCATGCCCCCACAGGGGGAGCTGCACCACAGCAGCATACATAGAGTCCTCGACACTTGGTCAGCGCTTACCGTGAGTCCGTCCTTGTTGGGATCCTGGCGCTTCTCCTTCTCCAGCTGACGCAGAGCTCCGATGGCCGACATGATGACTGCGAGTCTCTCTCTTTGCTTCCTGCGACACCAACAAACCCTTGGCCAACCGCGAGACTCAAATCCCTCTTCAAATCGATCATCGCATTCTGATGCCTGGCTGATATTTGATGTGGCCTACATCATGGCTACACTAATAACACGCTGGAGTTGGTCTGTCACGTCGTCCACTTCGATGGCGTCTGCCGAATCCTCATGATCCAGACCTGAGTTCTGGCTGTGTCGAATGTGCGCCAGATTGGCGATACTGGCGGCTGCATTTGCGATCAGCGGTGCGTACAGAGAGACGATGTCCTGGTCCCGGATCTGTTGAGGTGTGCGTAGCAGCCCACGCTCCACAAACTGCTTAAGCACGGCCTGGCAGCAGGACTGAACAGCGTGGCTGTAGCTAGGATCCAGACTGGTCTTGCGGAGAGAGCGGTATTTCAATGTAGTGTCTTGGTTGACAGAGTCATTGATTGATACATCGACAGCCATAACCAGACGACGGCGAGGCTTTGCATCCCCACTTCCGTGAGTTCGGCCAGGCGGCGACACGACGAATTGCGTAATCATGGCGTTAGAATCCAACGACCTGCGGCACTGAAAGCCGATGCGCTTCCACACGCGTGGATTGACAATCCCAGTTGCGATTCCACAGAGAAGGAAGTCGTCGGCTTGAAGCAGAGGGATGTGATTCCCGTATCTCAGCAGACACAACTCGATCTCAGTCGACTCTTCATCCCCAAGCAATAGCGCCATGCAGTTAACTGTGCATGATGGCCCCTTGATGCTCTGTTCGTATACGATGTCTTGCACGGACGCACCGAGATCTGCCACGAAGCGGTCAATAGCCTGCTCCTCATGTGCGCACAAGACGTCGAGGCGGATACTGTTAACGTCAAAGCAAAACTCGACGCCAACAAACGGCGGCGCCGTGTACCGAAGACTCTGGAAATACAGCGCCAGCGTATCCACCGCGTGCTCCAGATCGGTCTCCTTCTCGGGGCATGGCACCGACAGTCGCATTTCCGTGCCGGAGAAGCGTCGGTGCTGTTCATCCACGATGAATTGCTGCAGCGACTGCACGACCGCGGGCTCTTCGGAATCCGCATTGATTCGCAGCTGCAGGTACAGGATCTCCGACGAGCTCGCCGTGGTCGTGATACTCAGACACGCGTTCTGGTCGTGCTGCTGACTGTAGAGCATCGCGGCCTTGAGCCCCACGCCGTACTTGCCGCTTGTGGGCGCAGCCTTGGTCGGTGTGTCATCCGGACTCCTCCGGGACGCCTTGGTGGTAGCGAAGGCACCGCAACACAGCTGCGTGATCTCGTGCGTGCGGATCCCGGAGCCTGTGTCCGTGCACTCGATCTCGATCCATTGCGGCCGTTGCGCGTCGTTGCGCACGCGAATGCGCAGCATCTCTCGAGCCGAGTCCGAGGCCAGCACGGCGTCCATGGCGTTCTCGAAGACCTCCTTCACGCACTGAACCAGCGCGTCGCGCGCGTTGCCGAAGCCCAGCAGCTCCAGGTTCCGCTGCAGGAACTGTGTGCTGCGCATGGCTTGCCACTTGAAGAATGTATGCCGGAATGCGCGCACTCCAAGTGCAACTTGCCGTCCTCTCTAGCACGATCCTGTCTTGCTCGATAATAATGCCGCTAAACACCGGGATCCCTCTGTTCAAGAGACCTCGCTCATTGGCAGCGTGGCGTGTCAAATCATGATGCTCTCCAAGGAGCTGCTGGACGAGGCGCAGTGGCGCAGTGTGATCCAGACGGCCTCGGGGCTGGGCGCTGGCGCCATCTCCACGGCCCTGCTGTACCCGCTGGATCTGGTCAAGGTGCGCTATCAGGTGCATGACCGCTCGGCGAGAGCGTACCGGTCGCTGGGCCATGCGTTCCGCACGATCGTCAAGGAAGAAGGCTCGCGCGCGCTGTTCCGCGGCATGAGCCCGGCGCTGTACGGATCCACGCTCTCGTGGGGGTTATACATGTATCTGTACCAGAACGCAAAGGACCGGTATGCGCGCATGGCGGACGACGGCGTCATCCAGGGCTCGTGGCAGTACTTCGCTGCAGGCCTGGAAGCCGGAATTCTGTGTGTGCCGATCACCAACCCGATCTGGCTGGTCAAGATCCGCATGCAGGTGCAGTCCAGTGCACACGCTACGCACAGTGCTGTCCAGGGCAAGGATGCAGCCTTGAAGCTGGTCAAGCAGGTCCCATACAAGAACATCACGGGTACGAACGTGCATTGATGATGATCCGGTATAGGAAAACTCACCTGGTGTTGCATGTAGACGCATTCCGACGGATCATTGCGGAGGAAGGTGTCACCGCGCTTTACAAGGGCATGATCCCCGCGCTCCTCCTGACTACGCACGGCGCCTTCAAGGTACGAAACGTAGCGAATCGAGAGTGTAAAGATGACTGCCAACTCACTCTGTGGTGCTCAGTTTGCTGCTTATGAGACCATTAAGGGATTCTATCAACAACACGTGAGCCCAGACATGGATATCATGCCAACGCTGGCAATGGGCGCACTCGCGCAGTGCGTTGCGTCGACCATGACGTATCCGTATCAGGTGATCAAGGCGCGACTGCAGCAGGGTGGGGCATCTGCCCAACAGTACACTGGCACTTGGGACTGCACCAAGAAGATCCTTCAGTACGTTGCATTGTTAGTGCTTGTTCCCCACTCGTGAGCTGTCTGTCTGACGTTTCTTGCTCCATACAGACGCGAAGGCTACCACGGCCTCTTCAAGGGTCTTGTGCCCAATCTGCTCAAGGTCATCCCCACGGGCGCGATCGTGTTTGCGTCCTACGAGCAGATCAAGAGTGGCCTCACTGCGCTGCTGCTGGAAGAGAATTGATAGAGAACCAACGCAAAGCCCAGAAGGAAGACAGGTGCATGTACATGAAAAAAGCGCATTTTCTATATTAATATAGCGTTCGTATGGGCCCGCCACTCGGCATCTAAGCGCTGCGTTTGACTGCTGCTTAAAACATTTCGTCTTCAACGCGCAGGTACTCGCCGATATCTGCCTGGTGGAGCACCACGTAGGCCGTAGGCTCGAGGTCCTTGCACAACTCCGTGGCCTGCGCGGCGATGCCGAAGCCCAGCGGGATGTCGTTCATGCTATAGACTACGACACCGGCGTACTGCGGGGTGCCCTCCGTGATACGGCCGAGGCCGGACTTGACGACGTTGTTGCCGTAGAGGAACGACATCTCCGAGTTGGGCTTGATCCAGACCTTGTACTTGGCGTACTGGGCAAGGTAGTCCAGGAACGTGATGCGCAAGTGGAACTTCTTGGTCTTGGTCAGCTTACCCACGACCGTGCCGATGCTCAGCAGCTCGTCCGTGCCGATGTTGGTGGACTGACGCATGAGCTTCTCGCTGCAGTAGTACACGATGTTGCCGTGCAGACGGAAGCAGTACTTCTCATCCGGACGAGTCACGAGATGCTGCACATTGCGGCCGATACTGCGAGTTCAGAGAGTGGACAGGCGTAAGTACGAACACAAGGGAGCAAGGCAGATCCAGAGCAGCCATAACGTACTATTTGCTGATCTTCTCGAACACGGTCTTGAGCTCTTCCTCGGTAAGCGGTCGCATGGTGCTCGAGTCTGTCTGTCTGTGTAGCTCTTGGCTGGTAAAGCGCCTCTAAAAGAACTGGTCATGGGCTCGAACCTCCGACAGCGCATAGCACTCCATCCCACAGGGTTCACAGTACGTACGAACTGTAAGTTACATCGTAAACTTCCATCCCACCACTGCTTTGTTTGCACCAGTGAAACATTGCACTGGTACACTTGAAATTTACACGTACTTTACCTCCACATCGTAAATTACTTGCTGCCAGCCAATGGTTGGCTCTGACTTGCGCGGGTGGCATGCCGGCCGCCGGCTTGGGCGCTGGAGCATTTGTTCATTTTCGCACAAAGCAACAAAAATGGAAGGAAAGATCGAGTCTGTCCAGGTTTTCGGCCGCAAGAAGAACGCCACCGCCGTGGCTTACTGCAAGCGCGGTAACGGCCTCATCAAGGTCAACGGCACCCCCATCGAGCTCGTCGAGCCGGAGATCCTGCGTGTCAAGACCTACGAGCCCGTCCTCCTCCTCGGCCAGCAGCGTTTCGCCAACGTACGTTGATCATCTCTTCGCGATTCGCCTGCCTTCCCAGTTCGACAGCGTGGTATTTCCCTCGCGCGGTACAACGAGCTTTTCAATCGGCGTCGTCATCTCGCCAACCCCGAATGGCGTCGGCCAGCAAGGGCGAACGAGTGCGACTCCAGCGCCCAGCGATGTCCCATCATGTCTCCTCCCGGAATCACACCCCACACCCAAACGAAATCGCTGTGGCCGCACGAACAATGCACCACCCACCCCAATCAATCTGTGTGCATGCTCTGTTTACCGCCGTGTAAATATCATGCTGTCGCAACGAGGCTTGCAATCACCTTGCCTTACCCGCCCGCCTTGAGCTCAACCCACTCACTTGTCTCTCGACCCACAGGTGGACATCCGCATCCGCGTGAAGGGTGGTGGTCACACCGCGCAGATCTACGCCATCCGTCAGGCCATCGCCAAGGCCATTGTCGCCTACTACCAGAAGTGTACGTCCCTTATCTACTTGCCAATCGCATGGAGCTCTCCACCCCAGAGTACTGATCATCTCGCTTGTGACCCACAGACGTCGATGAGGCCTCCAAGAAGGAGATCAAGGACATCCTCCTGTCCTACGACCGTACCCTCCTGGTCGCCGACCCCCGTCGCTGCGAAGCCAAGAAGTTCGGTGGCAAGTCTGCCCGCGCTCGCTTCCAGAAGTCGTACCGTTAAGCTCCGTGGCCCCTTGGGCCTCAGGTGGTTTACTGCGTCTTGGGCTTCGTGCTGTTTGGACGGCGCTTTCCGTTTGTTGCGGCTTGCCGCAGTAAATAAACTTCATTAACGTGCGAAAATTGCAAATACCGCAAACTTATTTCCAATGTCTTTTGTTTTGCGATCAATTCGTAGCCCACAAAATGTCCGTTTATGATTGGTAAAAACTGCATCTTTATCTCACCTATGATTGGCTGAAATTGAACTGTGGTGTGAATCTGGAGGCCCATTTTACTAAAAAGCCGCCATGGCCTTGACGGGCAAGCGTGGCGTGGGCATCCCGACCATCCTGCTGCACGATGGCGAGGGCACGATCGTGTCCATCGAGCTCAAGACCGGCGAGACGTACCGCGGCTTCCTGGACGAGACGGAGGACAACATGAACTGCGTGCTCAAGGACGCCGTGCGCATGGACCTCAACGGCAACACCACCAGGGTCGAGCAGGTGTATCTTCGCGGCAGCCAGATCCTGTTCATCGTGTTCCCAGACATATATCCTTCCCATACGTCCTGATGCGCTCGCTTGCGGGCCTTTACGAGAGGCCAGGCCGAGGTCTTCTGCTGCTGCTATGGCTGGGGCTATTGGCCAGCAGAGGATCTAGCTGGCCTGGCCTCATTGCATATTGGTGATCACGACGGTGCTTGCTTCCTTAACCACTCATTCTTCCCCTCTGCACGTTAAAGCATGCGCCCATGTTCAAGCGCGTTAAGCTCTGGAAGAAGCACAAGGGATCGATGCCGACACTCGGACAAGGAGGGTTTGGAGGCGCTGGACCCCGTGGCCAAGCCGCCGCCATCATTCGCAGAGGTAAAGACCCAGTATGGAGCATGGTGATAGCACGAAGGAGTGACTGACAACAACTGTTTCGCTACAGCTCAAGAGCGGAGAGGCAACTTCCGTGATTAGCCGCCTTGTCGCCTGCTGCACGAGCACTCAGCCAGCAAGACAGCGTCGAAGCAATCACTAACGAGTCAATCCACTTTAGTTTATCTGCCAAGAGCTCTATTGCTTGGCGCTCTCGCCATTCTCTGAGGCCTCTACGCTCTGTGCCTTCTTCTGCACTACGTAGATGGGGCGACGGAAGCCCTTGGCCGACGTCTGACAGACCTGCAGGAAGTCGCACTTCTCAAAGCCCACGGTCTCGACCAGGAATTTGGGGAAGTCCTTGGGCCGCAGCTGGATCTTCTGGTAGTTGGCCGCCGTCACTTCGGACGTGAACTTGCGCTTGTGGTACGACTTCCACGGCTGCGGCTCCAGGATGAGCCGGCCGCCAGGACTCAAGAGCGTGAACATGCGGCGGAAGCATTCCTTGATGCCGTCATCTCCATGCAGCAGATGAATCCACTTGGTCACGCTCAAGCTGCGGAAGTCAAGAGCCACTGTCAGTTCAAACACATAAGGCATCGCACGAAATGATGGACTGCGTACCAGGTAATGACGTCGTACTGTGCTGTGGCAGCGTGCGTGTCTATGAAGAAGTCTTCGCGCTTGAAGACTACGTTGTACGGGAACTCCGTTCTACCAGAAGAGCGAGTGAGTACCTGACCATATTCTAGAAAGGATAGAGCTGACATTAGGATACCCGATGCTGGCTTTGCCTACAGCGTGAGAGGCTGGTGATTCCGTTGGCGGCTTCCAGAGTCGAAAGGAGAGCGGCAGCTCACTGGCAAAGGCATCTGCATCGCTTTTCTTGTCGGTTTGTTCTCCGTTTTGCTGCAGCTTGGGCTCCGTGTCCGCTTCACCAGTCTCAGTCTTTGGATTGCTTTGGATGGCGGCATATGCACTCTCGATGGTCTGCTGCTGCATGAGGTCCTTCAGATACGCTCGGGCACGAGAGACCAACTGAGGATCCACATCAATGCCCAGCAGATACGCTGGCTGCAGCTGCCTGGCGATCGCGATCGTGAACTCGCCCGAATTGCAGCCGATATCCAGCGCTCGCTTGCCACAAAACCAGTCCTTCTCCAGCACACTCAGCCGAGGATCGTTCTCCAGCTCTCCTTGGTGCTTCTGGCCCAGTCGGTACGTGTAATAGCTAGCAAAGACACACGAAATCCATCAGGCATTGCCACCATTTCTCTTTAGCGGACCGTTGCTCACCTGCGGAAGTTGCCCACGCGCTGCTGCTTGGGAATCTTGGGCAGAGGCTTGCGGCGCTTCGCAGGGCGCTCTGCATTGTTGCTCTGGTGCTTTCCTGCGCCTGATTTGGCCGCTGGAAGCGGCGTCTCCTGAGCCTGAGCGTCCATTATGGGGTGCGCCTTATTTCTATTGGCTGAAAGAAAAAAGCATGCTGGGTATTTTACGCGTGATAGTATGGTATATTAGCAAATTAAACAAACTAACCATTTAGGCCTCGAAAAGCGCATGTCTGGCATCCGCGAGGCTCTTGGAGATCTCCGAGACGGCCTCGTGCAGCTTGTCTCGGTAGCGAACGGCCCCAAGCACAGCAAAGCCCAGCGCCAGCGCTGTGCCGCCCATCATGAGGTAGTCGCTTGTGTTGTCCTGCTCTGTGGACTTGGCATTTCTGGCATTCGTGCTGAAGACTGAGGAGCTGGTATCGGCCGTAGCAGTAGCGCTGTGAGACGACAGAGTAGTCGCATGCGCTGTAGAAGCTGGTGCTGAACTGGAGGAGGGGGCCAGAGCGGCGCTTGGAGCAGGAACTGCTGCCTGCGCCTCGACGTACTTCTGAATATGACCCAAGAACCGCTGCGACAGGGGGCAATAACTATCAGCGATCGATGCAAGAAGAGCAGTAGATAGAGATGCTATATACCGCTTTGGAGTCGTCGTCCAGCAAGTCGTCAGCCTGGATCTGCTGCTGCGCGGTCTCGATTTCGCCCGTGGGCAGCAGGAACTGGTCGATGAACACTTCCAGCGACGCCTGGTACGCTCGATCGTTCTCACTCGAGCGCGGCTGCAGATGGTAGTACTCGAGAAGCTCCTGCAGTCGGTCTAACGCCGGCACTTTGCGGTCCATGGCGATCAGAAACTTTATCCTGGCGCAGTCAAAAGTCAGTCACGTAGCCAGCGTGGTGGGCTGCTGCTCATTGCCAGTCGCACCACTGGATCGCAATCGTGCATGGGAGTGGCTCGAACGCCTCGATGATAGTCGTGGCCGTGTCCAGCTCCAGATGCTGGTCCAGCTCGAAGATCGACTGCAAGTAGAATGCCACCAGCCGCTCTCTACACACGCACAGCAGCCAACAGTCAGCACACAATCGGCCAGTAGAGCATCGAGTAACTTGCACTTACTCATCCGCTGATATCGTGGGCGAGCGACGCTCCTGTTAGCGAGCACGCCATGACGTCAGTACAACAACAATCTCACGTTTCTTCCGCTGTAGCAACGCTATTAACACCACGTAAACGGCCATCGCCATACCTGCTGGATCTGCTCATTGAGCAGCAGGCGGCTCTGCTCCAGCGCCTGCCACCACTCGCCACGTAAGAAGAGCTCCTCGACCGCGTCCGCCTTCGCCATGGCGACTGTGACAACTGCAATGTTGAGTGAGCAAATAACATACAGCGGTATTCCACCTTCAATTCTTTTTTTCGGGGTCTGAATTGAATTGAGCTGAATTGAAGTTGAGCCTGCACAACAAATCATTCCGCAATTCAACGAAGAGCTCCGGAATGGCGACTGGGAGATGCTTGGGAGGACGGCGAAGTGACGTCGCTCGTGCTGAATTGCGACTCAAAGCGTTGCTATGAGCGCTCAGCTCTGTAGCGCATCGAACAGAGCTCCTACTACTGTATTTGGCAAGCTAAATCAATCTCAAAAGCAAGCACAACGTTGATTATGCCAGCGAGTCCCATGGATACCATCTCAATGGAGCAGCAATGAGATGCATGCCTGACGAATGACACAGCACTAAAGATCTTGATGGCCGCATTACAACGTCTTTTGAAAGTCCCCTTGAGCCTCTCTTCGTGTGGTCCCCAATCACGAGTGCTGAACACGATGGCATTCTCATTCTGTGTCAACTGATAATGCGTGCTGCAATTCAACTCTGAATTGACTATAACAATTCATTGAGTTGACGAGGGTTAAGCTCCACGGGTGCAGAGCAAACGGAAAGCGGCGCAGTGGGCATGGCTGACGAGGACATCGATTCGCTACTGGAGGCCGGTCTCAAGGCCGCGACTGAGGTGCGTTTCGTCTGCCGATTCGCTTACCATGTAGATCTCATGCTGACCATCGGATTCGGTTCTCTCTACGCTCTCTTCTCATGTGCCTCTCTCTATGAAATGCAGTCCAAGCAGGCCAACAGTGTCTCCAAGGAGCCCAGCAGCAGCAAACGATCGCGCTCTCGATCCAAGAGCAGCCGATCGCCTTCGCGGGACCACCGCTCGTCTCGTCGCCATGGACGAAGTGACCGGGACCGTCGGCGTCGCTCGCGCTCTCGATCGGCGCGCAGACACTCATCGCGACGCTCCAGATCGCGCTCCAAGTCGCCCGGACGCAGATCCTCCCGTCGCCGTGATCGCGACCGCCACAGTCGTAGCCGCAGTGGAGGTCGACGAAGCAGACGCAGCAAGAGCAAGTCGCCGTCCATCGTGAAGGAGCCGCGTGCACGCAGCACGTCGGCCGAACGCATGGAGCGCGCCAAGCAGCGCGAACTCATGGAGCTCACGCGCGACCACCGCACGGTATTTATCGGCCAGCTGACCCAGAAGGTGCGCGAAAAGGACCTGACGCGGTTCTTCAGCAAGATTGGCAAGCTGGAGCACGTGCTGCTGATCCGCGACAAGTTCACGAACCGGTCCAAGGGCTTTGCGTACGTGGAGATGTCCAATCTGGAGGACGTGCCCAAGGTGCTGCTGCTCAACGGCCAGATCCCGGACTTCCAGGTCTTCCCGATCATGGTCAAGGCCTCGGAGGCCGAGAAGAACTTCGCGGCCAAGAAGGACTCGGTCATGGCCTCGGCCACGCTTAACGCCAGCGACACGGGCGCGCTGGCCGCCATGGGCACGGGGCTGCTGTCCAATGCGGCCTACGCCGCCGCTAGTCGCATCTACTGCGGCAATCTACACACCAACATCACCGAAGACGATCTGCGCATCGTGTTCCAGTCGTTCGGCGAAGTCGTGTCGGTCACGATCAACCGTGACGAGATGGGCCGCTCCAAGGGCTTTGGCTTCATCCAGTTCAGTGCACCGAACGAAGCCAACTTCGCGCTTTCCAAGGGCAACGGCCTGGAGCTCGCAGGCAATTACCTCAAGCTGGGCGGTGTGAACGAGAACGCCATGGGCGGCGGCGGTGGTGGTGGTCAGCATAGTGGAGGCAACCAGTACGGAGCTGCTGGAGGATGGAAGCTGGACGACGACGACGGAGCCGGACTGAGCATGAACTCCCAGTCCAGATCAGCACTCATGGCCAAGCTCGCAGGCGGCAAGAATCTGTTCCCCACGCTTCCCGGCGCAGGCGGTGCTGCTGGCATGCAGGCCACCGCACCAGTCGCACCAGCTCCTGGTGTCGCTCATCGAGCTGCAGCTCTGGCCTCCGTGGAGATTGAGGGCTCCCCGTCGTTCTGCTTCGTGGTCAAAAACATGTTCGACGTGGCGCAGGAGAAGGCCCGAGGCGAGCCGGACTGGCACATTGAGATCAAGGAAGACGTCGAAGACGAGTGCAGCAGCTACGGCAAGTTGCTGCACTCGTTTGTGGACACCGAGAAGGTTGGCGGCCTGGTGTACGTGCTCTTCGACCGAGTCGAGAGCGCTGAGGAGGCCGCCAAGAAGCTGCACGGCCGGTGGTTCAACCAGCGCCAGATCAGCGTGCGCTACCTGTCGTCGCAGGAGTACGTGGGTATGTTCCCGGAGGCGCGATCTCTGGTGCAGCGTGCACGGGAGCAGAGTGAGCAACAGTCGTAGAAGCAACAAGATCCAGACACATAATGCAACAAAACCCATTTCGGTCTCGTTAAACCACAGCCAGACACACACAGACGCGCGTCGCTTGAGTCAGTGCTGCTGACTGATCCCTCTGCCTGTTCGAAGAGGAATGGTCGGAGGCGCTGCTTAGTCCTGCTTCAGATTGAACAGCTCCTTGGAGATGCCCGACGCCTGGATCGTGAAGATCTCCACGGAGTCGCCTGTGTAAATATCTCTCTACAATCACATAGGGATCATCAGTCTCCAATAGCTCACGCTCCATTCAAGAAGCACCGACCTCTCCAGCGGTGATGAAGGCGTCCTTGATAATGTCCTTGGTCTACAGATCAACAGCAGTGAGTACGAGGCGCCATGATGAGTCTCCATCGCTGGACGCACCTCTTGCAGCGTAAGATTCTGCTTGGGGTCCGAGCGCGAGTTGTGCTCCACGAGGTTGTCCAGCAGCGGGATCATGAGCTGGCCGCCCGAGCCCATGGCTGCGCGCGTGACTCGGTCGTGCGATCCCACGGCGTCGTACGAGTACACGGCGCCATTGCCCTCCTCGTCAATGCCGGCCAGGATGCAGAACGCGTAGTACGGGAAGAACCGTCGCGAGTAGAGCGTGTTCATGAGCAGCTGCGCCATGTTGGAGGCCGAGGGCGGCACGCCGTTGTCGTGCTCGTACATCTGCGCGCGGATGCTGAGCACGCCGCGCAGCTGGATGATGTCGTTGTGCGAGCCGGGGCAGCCCAGCATGGTCGTGGGCGTGAGCTGGTGCACCTTGGACTCGTGACGGCTGAGAATGCTGTAGCCCGTGCTCAGGCGCGTGTCGCCGGCCAGCACGACGAAGTCCTTGCCCGAGATGGCCAGCACGGTGCCGCCGTTGAAGTCGTACGGCTGCCACGACGCGTGCTCGTGCGTGGCCGCCTGCGCGGGCGCAGCCTGCATCTGCGCGTCGCCCTCGGTGGTCCAGGCCACGGGGCCGCCCGCGGGGCCGCTGCTCTGCATGTTCGATCGACGCATCATCTTGCTCCGGTAGCTCCTGGGAAAGATTTCGTTCTGGGGGGAGAAGTGGAGGGGGAGGGCACTATCTTTCCAGCTTCACCCTCGACACAGTGACGTGCTCCGATTACAGGCCTTACTCTTTTCCCTCGACAGAGTGACCATGCGACTGGTTTCGCCAATCAAACGGGCATTGTTGGACTATTGGCAAGTAGTGACCAGCATGTTCATCCCGAGCGTCCAGGAGAAGGAGAATGCCGCGCTGTTGCAGAAGCTCAGCGTGATCGGCCTCGTACACGTGCAGGTGCCGGCCGAAGAGCAAGTGGCCGTGCCGCAGGAGCTCGTGCGCTCGCTAGCGGCGGCTCGCACGCTGCTGGGTCCGTTCACCTCCGATACCATCGAGGTGGCTGCGCAGTGGCTGGACAAGGGCGTGCTCAAGGTGCTGGTGCACGTCAGCTCCACTGAAGACACGCAGCTGGAGCACGTGGCTGCGGCCGTGTCCACGCTGCCTGCCAGCCGCGTGGTGCTGCGTCTGCCTGTGCTGGCGGAAGAGCTGCAGAACGCCGAAGTGCTGCAGAGCAAGCTCAAGCAGCTGCAGGCCGTGGCCTCGGGTGTTGTGCTCGCTGGACTCCCGATCGCGCTCGACGTCGCTGCTTCCGACGCGCTGGAGACGCTCAAGGCGCTGCGCAAGGGCCTGGACGAAGGCTTTCTTGTGGCTGTTGAGCCCTCGAGCTCTGCGCCGGACCAAGCCTCGCAGATCGCGCGCATCGCGGAGCTGCACCACCAGAACATCCACGTGCTCGGAGCTGCGCAACCGGAGATTGCAGCAAAAACGCAGCACTCGTTCGCAGCGCAGAGCTTCATCAAGTGCCTGCGCTCGGACCGTCCGGACGGCCTGTTCACGACCGTCGTGGCGGACCAGGCCGGCGTGGCGCTCGGCCTCGTGTACTCGAGCGAGGAGAGCGTGCTGTGCGCGCTGGAGAGCGGCCGCGGCGTCTACTACTCGCGCTCGCGCCAGGGGCTCTGGAAGAAGGGCGAGAGCAGCGGCAACACGCAGAAGCTGCTGCAGCTGGACGTGGACTGCGACAGCGACGCGCTGCGCTTCACGGTCGAGCAAACGGGCGACGGCTTCTGCCACCTGGCCACGCGCACGTGCTGGGGCGAGGCCAAGGGCCTGGCGCATCTCGAAGACCAGCTCGTGAGCCGCCTCCGCGACGCGCCGACCGGCTCGTACACCAAGCGGCTGTTCAACGACCCGACGCTGCTGCGCAACAAGCTCGTGGAGGAAGCCCAGGAGCTGGCTGAGGCCGAGACCGTGGACGACGTGGCCGGCGAGGCCGCCGACGTGCTGTACTTCGCCATGGTGCGCTGCGTGGCCGCCGGCGTGACGCGTCACGACATTGAGGTAAGGACACGCGCTGCTGTAGGCTGTTGGCTCTCGTGCGGCTTGACGACTGACTCCCGATCCTATGCATGCAGGCCAAGCTGGACAGCCGAGCGCTCAAGGTCACACGCCGCCCCGGAAACGCCAAGGCGTACCGCATCGCCGCGGCTCAGGAGATTCTGGACCAGAAGTAATAGAGACAATGGAATAAATGGGCAATGGCGCGGCCTCTCCGCCTCCTGCTCCCGTCAGTCAGTCCACAGAGAGACGTCACTTGGCGAGAGGGAGAGAGAGGCCGCGCGTCTGTATATTTCTGAGCTCGCTTATTCGTCATCCTCTTCCTCCTCTTCGTCATCGTCGTCCGACTTGAATTGGCTCCAGTCAATGTGGTGGTACAGACGCTACACAAACAAACGCAGTGAGTCAACGGATAGCCACATGCGAGGGGGGCGACCCGCCATCCCCCCTTTATACACACAGCTCATGAACGTACGCCACGGTTGTTGGTCTCCCAGATGTAGTTAGTGAGGCCGCCGTAGACGGTCTCGACGGCCACGGCCGCGACCAGGATGGTGGACACGTAGGTGACGTTGTTCTTCATGAAAGTAGCGTAGAGCTGGTTGAAGACACCCGGGCCGTTGACGGAGGACGCCTTAGTGGACGCCATGCGCGCGTTCTTGACGGCGGCTTGGCGGAGCGTACGGGCCAGCATCTCTCTCGTGTCTTGCGGTTCCGAGGGTCCTGCGTTCTGAGGCGCTCCGGTCGTGTCTTCCTCACCACAGGGGCCCGCCTGCGCGGGTCGGGTTTAACCCCTGCCCGACCTCCTGTGAATACCCATCCAGCCCAGGCCCGTGAGACCCAGATCAATAGGTTCGCACTTTGTATTGCCGGGGAAAAGGGGAAGCGGGTAAGGTGCGGTAAGCTTGCTGGAAGGTTCATGCGTTTGACCCAAAAACCCGTCGACCCGCCCCCCTTTTTCCTCCGTTTGGACCACCCAGGCCACACAGCCAGTGCAGACCCACCCGAGGACAGTCGTCCCCAAAAAGAAGGAACGAACCAGCAAGGGCGTCCCCCGTCGCGGCCGCAGAGGATCGAGCCCAGACCGCAATGGCGACCCCAGCACGCCGCAGCCGCAGCACCACGTCCAGTGTGGCCACACCCGACCGCAAAAAGCCGCCACAGCTGCGCAGTGTGGCCGCCGTCGCGTCCCCACTCTGCGTCCATGTGGACGAGCAGTTCCGGGATCCGCCCAAGATGGCCAGCAAGAAGCGCCGCCGCGAGGAGAAGCCTCCGGCCGAGGACGAGCAGGAGCACAAGGACGAGGAACAGACGCAGCAGCAGAAGGACGACGACGCGCAGGCCGCACTGCGGGCTAGCCTCGTGACGCCGCCGCCCTCCGCGCGCATGCTCGACCACCGTAACCCACCTCCGCCGCCGCGGTTTGTCCGCAAGCGTCGACTGTTGAACCCTTCCACGGACGTCTCACAGCTGCCGCCGCCCCGCCTGCGGTTCCACCCGATCCCATTCAGCTCCATCTCCAGCGACCCGCTATCGCCGCCCGTGCAGGACCGAATCCGATCGCGCTTCTCGCTCGACAGCACACGCAGCAGCAACAGCAACAGCAGCTCTCTGCCACCATCGCCACAGCCACCGCTGCCGCCTCCAGTGCACCACAGTCGCCCTCCCACGCCTCGACGCGTCTCCGTCTTCCGCTCACTGGCCGCAGAATTTGAGTCGGCCGCCGACGATGACCATTTGAGCACACCTCGACGGCCGCTGCTCCGCCCGCCGCCTCGTATCCCGCGCCGAACCACTCGCCGCGTGACGCCCACAAGACGCAGCCCACGACGATCGCGCCACGACGCGTCTCCAAGCCTGACCATGGTGCTTCGCTCTCGCGTTCTCGACAAGCGACAGTCAGTTTGAAGGAATGAATTCGACCCCATCTCTGTCCGCCAAAAGCCGCCGGTGCACCGATCTCTCGTGGGAATGGAAAGACCGCACATTGGGATGCGGATCCTCTGGTCGCTCATTGAGCAACAGCCTCAGCGCTGTCAAGCAGCGTGGAGCTAAAGATCCCTTCCCCATCTAAGAGCTACGATGGATCATCTTGCCCCCCCTCGTCCTAGTGACACACCTCTGTTTAGTGCCTCTCTATCTGCCTTTGTTAAGTTATATAACCACCTGTTCACATTCGTCACACCTTGGCCAGTGTTCTTATTGGGAGGGAGTGCATTGCCGTTTACCGCGCCGTGTGCCGCGCCCAGTCGTTTGGAGATTGACAGAGCGAGATGAAGGTGCTGCTGACCAACGAGGGCGCGCTGAGCGACTTTGAGGTGCTGCAGCTGCTGCAGGAGCGACGCGAGAGCCGGCTGCACAAGTCGGCCAACGTGGCGTACGCCGAGCGCAACTGGATGGACCACAAGGTGCTCAAGTTCCTCACGCAGGCGCACTCCAAGTGTGCGCAGCTCACGGCGTCGCAGATCCAGGCTTTCCTGCAGCAGGTGGACCACGAGTTGCTGGCGCTCACGCCCAGCGAGACGCTTCAGTTCATCAACCACATCCCCATGGAGCTCGTGGACGTGCATCTCATTGTCGAGGACTGCGCCGGCCGCTTCACGGACGCGCAGGTGGAGCAGCTCATCCGCGTGGTCAAGTCCACACTGGGCTCGAGTCTCGCGCAGGACGACGAGGACGACGAAGCCGCGTCACAGGAGGACGCCGTGGTCAAGGCGGAAGAGGATCAGGAGTGATAGAGTAGAAGGTGTATGATTAACAAGAGAAGGCCGTGGAATTTCAACTTGGCGTTAACTAGCTGCTGTCTCGTTCCGCCGCTCTATGCCTCGCGGTTCTTGAGCGCGAGCTGCCGCACCTTGCGCTTATATAACTCCGGGTCGTTCTTCAGATCCATGTACGGCTCCCGCTGGGCCGGGTCGCTCATGTTGGGCGCGTCTAATAAGTCCTGCACGCCCTTGAGGATCTGCTTGATGGTCACACTGGGCTTCCAGTCCTTGTCCTCGTTCAGGATGCTCAGGCAGACCGTGCCGGACGGGTACACGTTCGGGTGGTAGAGCGGCGGCACGAACTTCACGAGTGGCGGCTTGCTCGGGTAGTCCTCCGAGAAGCTCAGCGACATCTTGTACACACCGCCCTCCCAGTCTGTGTCCGGCTTGCCCGGGATGCCGGCGTGCCACAGCATCAGGTTCAGCGACCCGTCGTCGCTGGCCACGGGCCGCGCCCAGAAGCCCGCCGGGTGGTCTCGTCGCCAGTTCTTGCGCTCTTGGCGCAGCCGCTGCACCGCGATCGAGTCGTCGCTCATCTTGGCCTGGTTCCAATATTGGGCGCCAAACTGAAACTGCGAGGCGCGATGGCATGTCACTCTCGCGGGGGTGCATCCATCACCACCGCGTAATTACGCCTTTGGGTACGCGTAAAAAAGACCTGGATACTGAAAGGGCACACAGATATAAATCCAAGATGGACTCAGCCGAGGTGAGGGGAGCGCGATGACTCCATGTTCATGCCGCTGTAGCTTGGCTCTGAAATGAGATTCAAAGACGGGAGTGGCACTGATGCAAAGACGGATGCCGGTTCTATTGGGCTAGAGTGAGTTCTCGCAGGAAGACGTGCTGCCGATCGCCAAAGCGGTGCGCAAAGCGAGCAGCTCACTGTCATCCTGGTGGCCGAGAGGTACTCATGAAGCCTATATGAATGACGCAGGCGATTGAGACGACGCTGAAAGACACAGTATACAACCGCAAGAAGGTCATGGACTGGTCCAATTCGTTGGTCGCAACCGTGCTCACGGGGCTGCAGAACCTCAACAAGCCGTTCAAGTACGCTGTGACCTGCATGGTCATGCAGAAGACCGGCGCCGGACTGGCCACTGCCGCCGCGTGCTTCTGGGATCCGACTCTGGACGGCTACTGCACTGTGCTGTGGGAGAACAGCACGATCTACTGCATCGTGACGGTCTACGGCGCAGCCATCTCGCCCTCCGCCAGCAAACTGGACCATTAGCACGCCTTCGTAATCACACACACGCCATGTTGTATTCTGTCCATACTGTGCTATCCTCTCCTAACGCAGCGCCTGCAGCAGCGCACCCAGACACGAGCGCGCAGCCTCCTGCACGGGCGGCGGCGTCGCGCTGATCTTGCCAGCCGCCAAAGCCTGCAGCTTGGGACTCAGCGAGCCTGCGTGGGTCGTCTTGAGCGCCTCCAGCAACTCTTCCCGCTCCTCGGACTTCTCCGGCGTGTTCTCGCTCCGCAGCGTCTCGATCATGTTCTCCAGCGCAAATAGCGCGCGATGCACCGTCTCCTGATGCGCCGAGTCGTCCAGCACGACGCGTGTGAAGGCCACAAGGCCGCCATGCTTGAGCAGCAGCCAGCTGACTGCAGGTACCTGCGAGACCATGGCCAGAGCGCCCGAGGCCGCGCGCGCAGTCTCAAAGTCCTCCTGCTCCTCCTCGACCGACGCCAGCGCCAGCCACAGCCGGATCTTCTCCTCGTTCATGAAGATCTTCTCCAGCACCTGCTCGTTCGGCAGCAGGTTGCAAATGGTCTCGGTCGCCGCGCGGCGCACGAGTTCATGCTCTGAGAACTGCAGGTATTGCAGCGTCGAGAGCCCCTGCGGCTCCATCACGATGCGCTCCTTGGTCTGCTCCGAGACGCTGGCAATGTTGGTCAGCGCCATGAGCGCCTCGAACTGCAGCAGCTGGGTCTCGCGCTTGCACAGATCCAGTAAGGGCTTGATGCACGAGAACAGCGCGGCCGATGGCAGCAGGTTCGGGTTCGTACTGATGAGGATCTTGGCGATCGCGTGGCCCGAGGCGTTCGAAATGGGCGTGGCCGGAGCTGGCTGGTTCTGTTGCTGTTTGTTCTTGTTAGCCTTGGCCGGAGGCAGCGAGAGCGGCAGCAAGGCCTGCAGAATACCGCTCTGCACCAGAGTGCCTCGCACTTCCGGCACCTCGGCCGCATGCAGCGCACTGAGCGCCGCCATCTCCACGACGTTCTGCGACCGCGTGGTCGCGTACTTGAGCAGCTGGACCAGCGTTGTGAGCACGTGCGTCTGCTTGCCGAGCGCCAGCTTGACCACACGCGCGTGGACCATCTCCGGTGAGTCGCCGTCATCCAGAGCCGACTTCTGTTTGAGCGCCTTCTGCAGCTCCTCGTACTGGTCAGGCGTGAGCTCCATGCCCTCCATCTGCTTCTTCTTGAGCGACGACTCGGCCGTGAGCACGTGGTGCAGGATGTAGCCGATGCCGTAGTACACGTTGGATCGGTAGCCCACGTGGGCGTGGTGTTCGGGCGTCGACGAGGAAGAAGCAGCAAAGTCGACGTGGAAGACGCTCGTGATGGCCTTGGGACGACGCGAGAACGCCTCCTTCACGGGCGTAAGCGTGATCAGGTACGAAAGCGCCTCGATACCTCGCTCCTTGGGCGACGCTCCGCTCCAAAAGAGCTCGCGGTTCTTGGCCGGCGAGAGCTCCGCCGCCGTCTCGTACGCGTGGGCGTGCTCCAGCACCTCGAAGACCGTGTGCAGCAGGAACTGGCCGTCTTCCGACTCGATCTCGAAGGTCTTCTCCACCACCGCGATCTTGACCTGGATGCTCAGCGCACTGGCACGCAGCACAAGGTCTTCGTCGTCCAGAGCCGCTCGCAGAAGCTTGTAGATCTCCACACGCAGTGGCGCTGGGACGCAGACCGTGCCGTGCTCCACGCCGCAGACGCTGGCCACGCAGTCGACCCAGATGGCCTGCAGATGCCGCCGCTGGGCCACGCCGCCTTCCGTGGACTCTGTGATGGCGTTGCCGCTCGAACGCGAGGCCAGTAGGAAGTCGTAGACCCGCGCCAGGAAGGCCGTGCCGTCGTTGCCGGTCTGCTGCACGGCCCAGAGCGCCAGCTTGGCGTTCGAGAGGAACAGAGCTGAGAGCAGGAGGCACGAAGCTGTACCCGCAAACACTTGCGTTCGGTCGCTCGCGCGAGCGATGAGCACGGGCGAGACGCAGAACTCGCGCACGAGCTGCTTGAGCGCGTTCTCCTGCGCCTCGAGCTGCGCCAGACACTGCGTGAACACGAGCGGCAGACGACTTAGCAGGACGTCCGTGGTGCCGGTTTGGACGGCACCCAGCTGCTCCAACGCATGAGACGCAACGCCGTGGAAGAGACTGAAGAGCCCCATTTCCTGCGCCAGCGTGGCGAAGTGCTGCTTGCGCTGCGCCACGTGGCTCTGATCTTCCTCGCTGGGCTGGGGGGTGCTGCTGGAGCCGGCCGAGGCCACAAAGTGCAGCACGCCGTCCAGCGCGCTGATCTGGAGCTCGCGCTCACGACTACGCAGTCCGTCGAGCAGACCGCTGAGCACGAGACGGATCTGCGCGTCATCGTCGGTCGAGAGCATGAGCTGCTTGAACAGGAACGCGCAGAGCTTGATGATGTTCTTGCGGCCCACGAGCGGCATCTTGGCCACAGTGCTGTTGGCCTCGTATTCGCTGGCCACTTGCGCGTGCAGGAGCTCCACAAGTCGCTTGAGCGCAGACTCCTTGGCGCCACATTCGTGGATCTTCAGAGCCAGATCCTTCGAGGCCGAGGCCACGACGGCCAGCAGACCCACCACATGCGACAGCACGGTCAGCACGTTGTCATGCTTGTCCTGCGCGTCCTTGAGCAGGCCCAAGAGCGCGACCACCATGCGCCAGAGCACGAACACACCGCCCTTCTTGTCCACTTCGCGCGGCAGACTCACGCTGTCGGCCGCGCACTTGCGCTCGAGGAACACCAGCGCCTCCTGCGTGCGCTGCTGCTGCGCCACGAGGCTGTCGATGCCGCTCTCAATGCCGCTGGCGATGCTGTCCAGCGCCTTCTGCACGCCATGCACGTCTTCATGCACGGCGTCCGAGATCTGGCGCGCCAGCGTGGCCGCCGCCTTGTTGCCCGGGTTCAGCTGCAGCACGAAGCGCACATCCTGGAAGGCCGGCGTGAAGTTGCCCATGGCCACGTGCGCCTGTGCGCGGCGGTAGCGCGCCTTCTCGTTCTGCGGCTCGAGCGCCAGCACCTGCGAGCAATCATCCAGCGCCAGCTCTGGCTGCTTGGTCTGGAGATAGCAGGCTGCGCGGTTGCTCCAGAGGAGCACGCGGTGTCGCGCGTCCTCTGCAGCGTCCTCCTCCTTGAGCGCCAGGCCCTTGGAGTACGTGGCCACGGCCGCCGCGAAGTCCTTGGCCGCGAACAGCGCGTTCCCCTGCGCTCGGAGCTCCTCCATGCTGCTCATTGTGCGGTCGAAATGGTAAATTACGCTCAAAGAGAAAACAAACCAACGATACGCGTTATTTACGAGTAAGAACGTTCGATCGAACCCAAACGAACACCCATCCCCATCATAGGTTCAAGATGGCTACAGTGACTTGCAACGCCCAATGGCTCCCTGGCGCTTAAAGGTGCGCGCTCTCCATTGGCCGAGAGGGTTCTCCATGCTTCTTCCGGCCCCTGTCCCATTGAGAAAGAGGGCTCTAACGGCCACATGTAGGAACTTGATCTCGGCTCAGTATTGGAAATGAAGGTGGACGAGATCAACGCCAAGCTTGAGGCTCTGGACTGGAAGGAGGTCGCGCAGCGGCTGCGCTCCGGCGTTTGCGTGTGCGTGGGCGACGCCACTGAGCAGGAGTGGAATGCATTCGTCGAGAGCGATCCGCAGACGCTACGCTCGACCAACATGGAGTGGCTGCAGGAGGACGGCCAGCACGGCAGCGACCACAGGAAGATCTACATCGTGGAGCTGCCCTGGCGCGAGCACGGACTCTTCTGCATGCGGCTGAGTGAGGCTTTCTACGACGCTACAAGCACGGCGCACGGGTACCTGGAGGCGCATGGAGGCACGGTCGTGCACAGTGGGCGGCTGCTGGAGCCCGATCTGAGCTACGGACCCACGCAGAGCATGGAGAAGTTTGGCGC